>PVLD010008412.1:0-84200 GCA_004027595.1 Dinomys branickii
GGCAGCCTGGTCCGCCCTACCACATCTCCCCCGGCATCTCAGAGAAATACGCCCAGTTTAAACTTCCCAGCCGAGGTTCCGGCATTCACGCTCACCAAGTCTGTCTCGAGCTGGTGGTGTTTATTAAGGAGGTTCGCTCCCTTGCTGCTCACCCGGTCGCCATCTTCCCCGGATCCCCGATTTCTACAATATTCTGATGATTTTTTATATTGAAGGAATTTTTAAAATTTTTTATTATTTTATTTTTAAAAATAAAAGAAAGAAAACATTAACAAACACAAAGTAGCACAAGAACAGTACAATCAAAACTGAACTATAGACAAAGTGACAGGGAATTAACAATGGTTGTTGTATTACATATTGGTAACTTCAAAGTGTAAGCTCATGAAAACATATATAGACATACAATCTTGATCAATCAATCCTAAACTGTTCCTTTCAAGAAAGTGACATAAGTCAATAGTGGAACCGTGTTAGCCATCCTGCATATACATACATACATATATATTTGTCCCTGTCTTCCTTTTCTCCTTCCCCTCATCTCACTTGCTCTTTATGAAGGAATGTTTTTATCATATGAAAATTTCATACTCATTGTCCAAACTGCAGGTTACATCAAATATAAGCCAATATCGACCAAAGTGGGCTACAGCCAGTCGGCAAACAGGCATTCTTTTTTTTTTTTTTTTTTTTTTGCGGTACTGGGGATCAAACTCAGGACCCTGCGCTTGCTAGGCAAGCGCTTATTCCACTGAGCTATATCCCCAGCCCTAAACAGGCATTCTTTACAGAGGAGATTCAGTCCAGCCCATTTTATCTCTAAAAATATTTATGAGAATACATTACACTTAATAATTCATCATATAGGATTAGAATCACATACATAACCATATTTTCACAGACAAAAAAATGCAAGTCTAGGTAAAGAGAGGAAAAATAAAAATTAATTAGAAAAGAACAATTAAAGAATAATCCTTAAATTAGTCCTCTTTGCAGAATGTAAAATTCATGTTTATGGATATGATCATAATTAGTGTTTGGAAATTATGTCCTGACTTGTTATGAGCTACTGAACATTCACATCTACTTCTGATAAAATGCCTCAGATTTCCTGTACAGACTAAGAAAGAAGACACGTGTGATATTTGTTTATAATCTAGTGTGAGATTTCTAACGTGTTGTTCTGCCTTAAGCACTTTATAGTCCCTTCCGATGTAGATAATGTCATCCATGCTTCCAATCCTGAATCAATAATTAAAGCAGTCTCTTCTTCAGGATCTTGCCATGTAATACATGAGTTTGAGTAGGAGAGGCATGGTACTCTGCACTAGTCCTTTTCCAAATCTGCAGACTCTCAAAGGCAATTTTACCATTCAGTGGATTCCCAGTGTGGGCCAAAAACATGAATCAGAAATGTTACTGTCTGGTGTAGCTCCAATTTAAATAGTAGCAGCAAGAATATCTGTATGGATGCACATCTGCCTTCTGCCTGTTCAGCTGATTTCAATATTCCACGTTTAAGAGCTCTGTAAAGAATATGCCAAAGAGCCAGTTAGATTAGAATGGACTGTAAAGGAAACTTACACATTGAAAAGAATCTCCTCCATAAAGAATGCCTGTTTGCCCACTGGCTGTAGCCCACTTTGGTCGATGTTGTGGGTACATTAACCAGAGGAAGGGCAACGCTACAGAGCTGTTGGCAGTGGAAACATCTGGAAAATACTGATGTATTGTCCATCTATTCTACATTAGGGAAAACATTCAGACTACAGAACTCCCAACAGGGGCTGGGGGTATAGCTCAGTGGAATAGGCGCCTGCCTAGCAAGCACAGGGTCCTGAGTTCGATCCCTAGTACCACCAAAAAAAAAAAAAAAAAAAAAACAACAACAACAAAAAAGAACTCCCAACAATGTGTTCCCTGAGACAAGTGCCCCTGTGTCTGTGGCTATGGAACCCTGTTCTTGGAGGAAAGAACAGAGGACCAGAAATGCTATATACAGATATGAGCATGGCATTTGCCTCTTTGCACATTAATACTCTGAGCAATTTCAAAGTATTAATTTAATACTATTACTATAAATATTTAAATACAATTTTGTTATGCCAAAAATGGTTAGAAAATGTCAGTTAGACAAAAATGGTGATTTGTCCTTATTACTGGCAATTACCAGTCCAGGGTAAAGTTCAATAAATCAAGTGATTTGTTTATTTACTTAGGCTTAAATTGGATAAACATTTTAAAATCTGAAATTAGTTCCTATGCAAGTGAAGTATGCCTAATGTACAGTATTTCTTCTCATCATGAATCTTCTGAATCCATATTGAGAACTATAACTATTATAAGTTCTCGGAGGCATTTGGTCTGGAAATGTAAATGTTAAGGTAAATATTTATTTATTTATTTATTTATTTTGGTACCAGGAATCAGACACAGGACCTTGCACTTGCCCGGCAGGCACTGTGCCACTGAGCCATATCACACTATCCCTAAAATAATTCAGCAAAAATTAGTATTCAAGTATAATTTTAATTTCCAGGAATCTCACTACGCATTTGTGCTTTTGTTAATTTCCTGTTGATTTTCTTAGTTTCTTTTCTATTTTACCATTTTGAATGTCTTTTTTCATACATGGAATTTATTTTATAAAATATTTGCGAAAGTCTAAGTCAGCACTGGTTCTGTACATAAAATGTAAGAAAACGGGATTATTCCCTTTAGCCTCTTTTAAGAATGTCACATGGCACTGGTGCACAGAACGAGAATGTGGCTTGCAGTAATTTGCAGTTGCTGTTTATTGAATATTTCATTGTATGTGAGGACATATTCTCACTTCCTTTACTAGTTTGCTTCCTTTGCTAAATTTCACATTCTTAAAAGGTCCTATGAATTGGAAAGAACTGAACACTCTATGGGGATTTGTGACTGTCATCTGTCTGGTTAGAATTACTCATAGATCTGATAAGAATAGCAGAGATACAACTGTTATAACCACCACTCAGGACAGTCATTAAGCACTTTCCGCAGTGCAGATTGCTCTGTCAGGTGGTACTTCAGGAGCAATAGACAGTGCATTCCACACTGCCATGCATTTGCTCTGTGTCATTTTAACTTAGAGCTTGTAGAAGAATTGTTTTTAAAACAGCAAACATTCCTGTGACATTAAAATTCTTAGTAGTAACTTTCTAGCCCCGGGCACTTTTATTTCCATGCAAAGACAAATTAATATTTGTATTTAGAATGTATAGTGCTTTACTATGTAATATTTACCTCAAAACCCACTGGTTTGTTTACTAAAGGCCACTTCTCTGTGTTGTGAATATAGTCCAGGATTTTGTCAAAAGTGTTCTTTCATAGTTTATGAAGAAGTCTCTCTTGGAACAAGAAGAGATTGATTTGCATTGTAACAACAAAATATCTGCAATAGTTTTCCTCATACTACTTAACACTACATAATGGTGAACATTTTTTTTTGCCTTTGAAACCTTTATTATCTGATAGCCATTTCCATTTCCCAAAGCATATGAAATCTCTAGATGTATTAAAAATAATGAAGTCTTCTGGAGTCCAATTCTGACTTCTACCTGGCGATGAAGCAATCAGTCCTGCTGCTCTAATGACATGGAAATGATCATAATCAATTTTATTCTACCTATTCGATCCTATTATTTAGGATTTATCTTTATTGTAATTCAAAGAGCTCACACAAGGCTTTATTGCTTCTTGTCTTTTCCAGTATGAAGTGAATATGTTACATTTACATTAAATCTCTCACAAAGTCTTTCTATTCACTGAAAGCTGAATCCAACTGACTTTGCTTTTCACGATTAATTTATCCCTTTCACAACAATTTTGAAGCACAATCACACAAAGAGTGAAACAGAAAATAACTACTAAAACAATTTAAAAAGCAAAGATGTAAGACCATACAGAGAAAGAAAGCATACTTTAGTGAGTCCCATGGTTTTCTGCTGTCATGCAACCCCCAGTGAGTTTTCAGAATTGCACATGTACCCTTCCCAAGCTCAGCACTGGCCACTTACATGAAACAAAAGGTGTGTTCTCTTTGACAGTCTCACTACTGTGGCCTAGGAACTTGGTACAAATGGAAATATCCCATTTAAACGGGGGGAAAAACCTTCCATAGAAAGTTGGTTGTTTTCTTGGTTTTTTGCTTGTTTTCTTCCCCTCTTTCTTAAATGTGAAAATTTTTTTCTCTTCTTTAGTGATATGAGCCTTGAAATAGTAGTGGTCAGTCCCTAATTTAAAGAGTAAAAAATAAAGCAAGGACACAAAGGCAGAAATTAGCACAGGAGAGAACTTCACTATTCTAACACTTGTTCCAATGCTCAAAAGTGTAATCAGTTTTGCATAACATAGTTTGGGGACACTGGCTTCAATTTGGTTCTGACCTGTGAATTTTAAAACTCCTAGGTAATATGCACCACAAAGGTCAGTATGATTTCTCTAAATTATACTTGTAAAACATTCCTGCCATTGTGGCAAATGTGTTTTGGAAACTTAGAAAGGCAGCTTTTCATTGGAAGAAAACTTTTGTTATAAAGCTAATGGGGAAAAAAACACCTTTAAAATAATATAGGACACATTATTTAATATTGAAGACAATAGAAAAGATATCAGCTTGTAGCTGCTGTAAGAGACCCCCAGTTACTAGTTTAATAAGGTAAGTAATCACAGTTAATAAAATGAAAATGGTTCTGAGAATAATTCAGAGTGTGTCTCAAGTAATGTGGCACATGGGATAGGGTACAAGGTGTGGATATAATATACAGATATGTATTAGAAATATACAAAATGTGATGTAGGTTTGTAGATTGTATAGCATTAAATTATGCTTTAGATGTAGTTTATCTTTTTCTTCATGCTTTGAAAAACCATAGATTGACTTAGTATTTGTCATTTCTTAACTTTTATTGTTTTTCTATGTCTGTAGTTTGATTCATATTAAAAACTGTCTATGAATATTATGTTTACTTTCTTTAGATTTCTATTGTGTATCAGAGCACATAATCAGAAAAAGTTAAAGATAGAGCAATAATAATCACAAATGACCCCACAACTAAGAGATACTTTCTGGATATTTGGATATTTTGATGTTATCTTGTTACCATTTTCATGGAACTCAGAAAAACCG
Organism: Dinomys branickii; assembly: GCA_004027595.1. Taxonomy (NCBI): domain Eukaryota; kingdom Metazoa; phylum Chordata; class Mammalia; order Rodentia; family Dinomyidae; genus Dinomys; species Dinomys branickii. The sequence continues at coordinate 5,156 of PVLD010008412.1, forward strand.
ATGCAGTGTTGTCCATTTTTCTCATGATAATTCAAAAGTATAAAGAAATACAAGGACATATGGACTGTGGATGTTATAACTTATATCTAGATGTCATCCCCAAGCCTCCTGAACTCACAGATGGCTCTTCATGGAGGTGGCTGGATCACCAGTGTGTAATATTGGGATTCAGAATGTGTGGCACTGGACTGGTTAGATAAATTATTTTTCATAATTCTGGATGTGCATAATGGCAAGGCTGAATCTGGGAGTGGGCAGCACCACACAGATGCTTGTAGTCTGGATGGAGTGAAAGGGAAAGGGACCCTCGATGCTTCTACTGGCTGCCTTGCTCCCTTCCGCCTGCCATGCTGTGAACTATTTCTCTTCAGTGACGCACCTTTGCCATGGCACCCTGCCTTGGAGCCAGCTGACTATGAACTAAAACCTTTACACGCTATGAGCTAAAATAAACCATTCCTCTTTTAACTCATGGGTGTCAAGTACTTTGTCTCAGCAAGAAGAGGAGTAATTAAGACAGATTTTGGTACCAGAGAAGTCGGGTTGTTGTGATGCTACCTGACTCTGTGGTTCAGGGACATCCAGCATTGGCTATGAGAAGAAAGATTTCAGGATGCTGGCTGAAGAAGTAGCCATGGAAGGCTGTAAATGGAACTTAATGCAAGATTCTAATCAAAACTTGGAAGGTCAGAATGCTGATAGAAATGCAGGTGCTAAAGACCAGACTTAGGAAGTTTCAGTTAGGAACAAAGAATGCATTGGCTGTTGGACTCCGTACCATACATGTTATGCTCTGGCAGAAAATGTGTCTTCATTTTGAATTAAGTGTACCAGATTAATTAATCTTGTAGAAGAAATTTTAAAGCAGTCTAATGTGTTGACATGGCTATTGCTGGGGTCCTTAGAGCTATGCTGGTATAGAGCAAAGGACCCAGTAGGATTAAAAAGTCTAAGCTTGGCCAGAAACAAAGCTCCAGGAAAATTATGGCCTATAAAGAGTAAGTACAAAGAACTTGGTTGCTGTGAAGGAACAAGACAATAGAAAAAATGATCTGAGACATTGCAAGAACCAGAAGGACTCAAGGCTTCACAGCATCAATATTGCAAAAGTGAAAGATTTTTCTTTCAGAAAAGAGTTCTAGAGCACTATACTGAGAACACTGGCAGCCTCTGTTCCTCTGAATTAGGTTCACAGGGCTCAGCAACCCAGGCCTACAGCCAAGAGAGAAGGAAGTGTGGCTAATGCTTCAGCTGGAGGCAGAGCTTAGCATCACCCATGTGGTGCTGGTTTTAGGTGCATGGGGAATGTAAGAGTTGTGGGGTTAGGAAGGTTTACAGCCAAAATTTTAGAAGAAGGCCTGGGTCAGGCAATGTGCCCTTGAGATTGTGGTGTGTGAAGCTGTGAATGTGAAGCCAAAGGGGCAGTGGAGGTCCCAGAACGTTGGAGAATCCAACAACATGGATCATCTGTGGAAAACTGCAAGAAGGGTGCAGAACCAGCCCAAGAAAGAAGCCATGAGTGATGTAAATGCAAAAAGTGGCAAAGTGGACAAGCCCCCTTAGAGTTTCCCTCTTGCCTCAGCCCGCCTTGGGTGTTGGACATGGAACTACAGGATTTAATGTTTGCCCTGCTGGATTTTATTTTGGCCCCCTTTCTTTCGATGGCCCTATTGTACCTTTTGGAATGAGAATATTTATCTTGTGTCATTGTATATTGAAAGTATTGAAATTCATTTACAATTCTAAAAGGGCCTCATAGGTAAGAGTTTGCCTCAAATCCCAGAGAAAACTTTTGGCTTGGACTTTTCAGCAAGGTTGAGATTGTTACGACTTGGCAATTCTTGGAGATGAACTTGATGAAAGCAGTGTGATCATGGGCGTGTGATCCTCGGATTTACAGTATGTGATACTGGCTTAGTAAATTGTATATCATAGTCCAGAGTGTGGATAACAGGAAGGCCCACCCTATTGTGGGCAGCACCATCCAAAAGGCTTTTAGTTTAGTTGAGATAAAAGAGAAAGGGAAACGTGCTGCCTTCTGCCTGCCCCACTCTGAACTTTGTTCCTCCCCCGCCTCCTTCTGCACGCCGCCCCACATCAGAGCCAGGTGAGCATGGACTGATACCTCTACCAACTGTGAGCCAAAAATAAATCTTTCCTCCTCTCACTTGCGGGTGTCAGGTATTTTGATGCAGCAACAAGAGAAGGAACTAAGACAGTGGAAAATCATTTTTGGTTTCATCATTCTTAAATATTTATGTAAGTCACATCTTTCTGGTTAATTGAATAGAGCACAGAACTAAGGCCTAGGCAATGCTTCTTGCATTTCCCTGAACAGATATTGCCAGAATAGATATTAAAATAAAGTGTTATATGTCACATACACATTATTAACAAGTATTTTCTTTAGTTCTGTGTGTGTCTTTTCCCCTTCCTAACAGAGTTAGTTTAAGCAAAAACTTTCAATTTTGAGGAAATTTTATTGAAGTAGTTTCTCCTATTGTCACTTATGACTAATCTTAAGTAATTCACATATATTTAGTTAAGTCATATATATTTCTTTTAATTGATGTTTTAGTATATCTGCTGCCTTCTGTTTACACAATAAAATATAGAAACCCAAATCCCACGAGAAAGAGTTCATTTATTCTCTTAAATCGCCAACAACCATAATCTGCAAAGCTCTGGCTATGATAACTTTACAGCATGACAGTTTGAAATTGTGAGACACTGCTTCAGATTTAATGATGTTTGTGGCTCTCTCTAGGAATTTGGTCAGATACAGGTACTAGAATGAAGGATGATTTCATGTTTTAGGGAGATGAGGGATATCTCGTGTGGTAGCAGTATTATTCAGGGTAGTAAGATCTGAAGGCTGAAGAGAAAAAAAATGGTATATTGTGACTGTTGTCTTGTATAGTATCAGAAAACCTGACCACAGTGCTTTTGAAATTTATAAATTTCTAGATCATCGGCTAGCCTCGCAGGGAACTTACACTGATACACTGCATTCTGTAGACATTGTGAGTCGTGCCTGAGTTCAGGGCGCCATTCCCTAGCCACCAGGAGAACTCGAACTGGTGTCCCATGCCCCGTGGTTATTGCAGGTTGTGGCACAAGTTTGGGGCGCCATTACCCAGCTGCTGCGGAAGCATAAACTGACATCATGTGCCCCATGCTTACTGAGGCACCCGTGTTAGTCTGGGTCGCCATTACCCAGCTGCTGCAGGAGAATGAACAGGTGCCCCACACCCTGTGGTTACTGTGGGGCACACCTTAGTCTGGGTCATCATCAGGCTGCCCAGGGAACTTAGATTGATGCACTATGCTCTGTGGACACTGTGAGGCACACCTGACTTCAAGGTACCATTCCCCAGCCACCAGTGGAATTTGAACTGGTGCCCCACACCCTGTAGTTATTGCAGTTTGTGGTAGAAGTTAGTCTGGGTCTACATTATGCAGCCACCAGGGGAACTTAGACTCTGCCCTACACTCCACAGATATTGCAGATGACAACTGAAGCCCCAGAAGCCCTGGGAGCCCTTAACCACCTGCCTGGGGAACTCGGACGGGTGTTCCAAGTCCTGCTGACATTATTGGTTTTCTCTAATACCCTGAAGAGACAGGTGCACCCCATCAGCTTCATGAGAACCCAGAACTAGCACCACATGCTCCACCGGCATTGTGGGTCAGCCTGAGGCCCAGTTCCCCTCAGTCAACTGCCTGGGGACCCTGGTCCTGAAGGGCAGTGCTCTGTCGCTCCAGGACACTCATCTGATCTTGGATTCCAGACAGTGCTTGGGGATCTTGGACCTGGTGTAACACGTCCTGCTGCCATCATAGAACAAGCCAGACAACCAGGGAATTCAAGAGCCCTAGAGACTTTCTGGTGAGATGCCTGGGGAGGGTGAGGCCCAGTACTTCAGCTTCAACAACCACAATGACAAGACAAAGGACCAAAATGCAATCTCAGAACTCCACCCCAACTAGAACAAGTACAGGAGACAGCACATAATAGAACTCAGAAGTCACACACATGCGATCTCTGAAATGATTGCAACTGAAGTAAAGAAAAAACTCTATAAGACCATAGAAGAAATCAGATCAGAAATAATCTTTCAGGTAAAGAATTAAATGACAATAATAATGAAAGAATTGCTCAGGACATCTAAAGAGGACATATATAAATAAATAGAGGAGCATAGATAAATAATGGAAACATTAACTGAACAATATACGAAAAAGCTAGAATGCATGAAACAGATTCATACAGATATCTAGGAAATCAAAACCTTCATCAAAAGCTGGCAAAGCCACTTAAATGAAGACAAAGATGACTTTCAGATCTTAAAGAGAGCATTGCAGTTAACAATCATGAAAGGAAAGATCTCTTAAAAATTACAAGATATCAGGAAACAACAATTCGATAGCTGCAAGACAATACAAAGAGGAACAATGTAACACTGATAGGCATCAATGAAACAGCAGGAGTCAACATGACATAAGAAGACTGTTTGCAGAAGTAATAGCAGAAAATTTCCAAAGTATGGAAAAAGAATCTGCCGTACAGGAAAATGAAGTATAGAGAACTCCAATAAGCCATAATCAAAATAAAACTATACCCAACATGTAATAATCAAGATCCCAGAAATCCAGCAGAAGGTTAGACTATTAAAAGCTGTTAGAGAAAGAAACATCACTTATATAGGAAAGCATATCAAAATCATAGCAGGTTTCTCAACACAAACCATCAAATCAAGAACTTGAAGTGAAGTATTACAGGTCCTGAAACAAAACAACTTACAAGGCAGATTATTGTTTCCAGCAAAACTATCCCTCAAATTTAATTGAGAAATAAAGTACTTCCATGACAAAGAACAAGTGAAGAATTTCATGAGTGTTAAACCAACCCTACAAAGAGTACTAAAAGATATCCTAGAAAGAGATAAAAGTGACCACAATTCCAAGAACAACAATAGAAAGAAACCACCTAGCAGAGAAAGCAATTAAACAGAGAGTGAAAGTAGGAATCCAACAGCAAGTCAATAACATGATAAAGACAAGCCAACACATAAAAGGTATAACCATTAATGTAAATGGCCTCAACTCACCAATCAAAAGAAGAATGGCAGAGTGGATTAAGAAACAAACCAACAATATGCTGTATACAAGAAACACATTCAACTCAAAAGGAAATCCATAGACTGAAAGCCAAAGGTTGGAAAGCAATTTTCCTTGTGATGGGAACCCAGAAAAAAGCAGGGGTAGCTAGTCTGATTGCAGACAATGCAAACTTCAAACCAAGAACAATCAAAAAGATAAAGACGTTCACTACATACTGGTTTGGAGAAAGCTTCATGAGTAAGAGAACAATTATAAATATGTATGCACCCAACATGCATGAGGATAGGTATATATATAAGACAAATCTTAATAGACATGAAAAACCAAATAACTAATAACAGTATTGTAATGGGGGACCTCAACATCCCATTGACACAAAGAGATAGGCCAACTGGACAAAAAATCAGCAAATAACAGAACTGAACAAAACTTATAAACAAATGAACTTAGTACACATTTACAGAGTGTTCCACCCCCACAACAACAGAATACACACTCTTCTCAGCTGCACATAGGACATTCTCTAAACTAGACCACATACTAGCCATAGGACAAACTTAAATCAATGCAAGGAGTTGAAATCATCCCATGCATACTATCTGACCATAGTGCAATGAAACTGGAAGTTAATGACAAAAGGAATCACAAAAACTCCATAAACACATGCATGTGAAAGAACAGCCTCCTGAAAAACCAATGGGTCACAAAAGAAATTAAAGAAGAAATTAAGTATTTTCTACAAACAAATAAAAATGTAAACACAGTTTATCACAATCTGTGGGATGCACTGAAAGCAGTCCTCAGAGGGAAGTTCATAGTCGTAAACTCACGTGTGAAGAAAACAGAACAAGAACAAGAACACAGGTTTCATCTCAAACCTTTACAAAAAGAAGAGCAAGTCAAGCCCAAAGCCCAAAGAAGGAAGGAGATTATAAAAATGAGGGCAGATATTAATGCAATTGAGACAAAGAAAACATTACAAAGAATTAATGAATCAAAGAGTTGGTTTTTTGAAGGATAAAATAATATTGATAAATCCCCTAGTGAATCTTATCCAAAAAAAAAAACAAACAAAAAACTCAAATTTATGGAATAAGAAACGAAAAGGGTGAAATCACAACAGGTCCTATAGAAATTCAGATCATCAATACCTATTTTGGAAAACTTTACTGCTATAGGATGGAAAATACAGAAGAAATGGACAGATTCCTAGATAACTTCAAATTACCAAAGTTGAATCAAGAAGAAATAAAAATACAGAATAACCCAATATCAGTTATTAAATTTGGCAATATGATGAAAAACCTACCAACAAAGAAAAACTCAGGTTCTGATGGATTCACAGCTGAATTCTACAAGAAAATTAATGTTTAGTGCCAACACTCCTCAAACTCTTTAATGAAATTGAAAAGGAAACAATTCTCCCAAACACAGTTCTGGAGGCAAGTATTATACCTCAACCAAAACCAGAAAAAGACTCAAAAAATAAAGAGAACTGTAGAACAATCTCTCTAATGAACATAGATGCAAAGATATTAAATAAAATATTAGCAAACAGAATGCAGCTAATCGTCAACAAGATTATACACCATGACCAAGTGGGATTTATCCCAGAGATGTAGGGATGGTTCAGTATATTCAAATCAATCAATATAATACACCATATCAACAGAGTCAAAGACAAGAAATACATGATCATCTCAATAGATGTATAAAAAGCTTTTGACAAAGTCCAGCATATATTCATGATAAAATCTCTACAGAAAATAGGAATAGATGGTCTTTACCTCAATCTGACCAAAGCCATATATGACAAATCAACATCTAACATCTTACTAAATGGACAAAACTGAAAGCTTTCACTTTAAAATCAGGAGCAAGACAAGGATGCCCACTGTCACCAATCCTATTCAACACAGTTCTTGAAACATTAGCCAAGAAAGAGAGATAAAAGGAATAAAGATAGTAAAGGAAGAAGTGAAATTATCATTATTTGCGGATAGCATTATACTCTATATGGAAGGCCCCAAAAACTCCACCATAAGACTCCCAGAATTTATCCACAAATTCAGTAGTATAGCTGGATACAAAGTCGATAATGAAAAATCAACAGCATTCCTAGACACAAGGAACAAACACATTGAGAGAGAAATTAAAGAAAGCATACCTTTCACTATAGCAACCCAAAATTGGAATACTTAGGAATCAATGTAACAAAGGAAGTGAAAGATCTTTAAAGTGAAAACTACTGTACTCTAACAAAGAAGATTGAAGATTTCAGAAAACAGAAAGATATTCTTTGTTCATGGATTGGAAGAACCAACATTGTGCAAATGGTCATACTTGCAAAATTGTACAGATTCAAAGCAATCCCAATCAAAACACCATTAGTATACCTCACAGGTCTAGAGATAACATTCCTAAAATTCATCTAGAACCAGAAGAGACACATAAATGGCAAAGTCAATCCCAGCGCAACAAAGACACATCTGATGATATCACAATCCCTGACTTGAAATTATACTAAAGGCCACTATGATAAAAGCATCACGTTATTGGCAAAAAAACAGACCTGGGGATCAAAAGAACAGACGGGAAGCTGCAGGCACAACCACAAACACACTCAGCCAACTTATTTTTGACAAAGTGGCCAAACAATTTCACTGGAAGAAAGATAGCCTCTTTAATAAGTGGTGCTGGAAAAACTGGTTCATCTATATCAAAGATCGAATCTAGAACCTTGTCTATAAACATGCCTAAACTCAAATCAAAATGGATCAAAGATTTAAATATTAAAACAGAAACACTAAATCTACTAGAAGAGAAATTGGGAAAAATTTTAGCTAACTGTCCGTCTATATAGAGGATTTCTATCTAGAACCTATAAAGAGCTAAAAAATATCAGCCCCCCCAAATTTAAAGACCCTACCCAAAAATGGGCATTTGAGATGAATATACACTTCTTAGATAAAGAAACACAAATGGCAAATAAATACATGCAAAAATGTTCAGCATCATTAGCCATTCAAGAAATGCAAATTAAAACAACGCTAAGATTTCATCTCACCCCAGAGAGGATGGTTAGCATCAAGAAATCATCAATAACAAATGCTGGTGAGGCTGTGGGGAAAAAGGAACATTTGTCCACTGTTAGTGGGAGTGTAGAATGGTGCAACCCCTGTGGAAATCAGTCTGGAGATTCCTCAGTAAACTAAGACTAGAGGTCCCATTCAACCCAGATATTTCCCTTTTGGGTATTTTTCCAGAAGAACTACAAACATCACATCACAGTGATATATGTGCACCCATGCTTATAGCTGCTCAATTTGTAATAGCTAAATTGTGGAAGCAATCCAAATGCCCATCCACTGAGGAATGGATAAAAAAGATATGGTATTTTTAAGTAATGGAATATTACAGAGCTATAAGGAAAGATAAACTTGAGGCTTTCATACGTAAATGGATGCAACTAAAGTCTATACTCACAAGTGAAACAAATCAGACCCACATGTGTAAATACCATATTGTCTCACTAGTGATGGAACCTGAAAGAGGAAATAAAATCTGAAGGATATAATAGATATTGTGAAAGGGAAAGAAACTGTTCAAAGGGAGAGGACAACTGAGATGAGAGAGGAGAGAAAAAGGAAAAAATATGTATGTGTGTATACACACACACACACACACGCACACACACACACACGCATGCACACACGCACATGCGGTAACAGTCATACTACCGACCTCTACTGCTTTATTGAAAGAAACACTTGTTTGTTTTATCAACTATAAATGCCTATATTCATTTAACTGAGTCACCAATTTGAAAAGAACAATCTGTAGTACAATATCTATTGTTAATTTTGTATCACCTTGTCTGAAATTCTGTGTTGCTTCTATTGTTTGGGTGTTGTTTTGTTCATGTCTGTTTGTTAATGTTTTCATTCTTTATGTTTAAAATTTTTTTAAAAATGGGCCAGGGATATAGCTCAGTGGCATCAGTGCCTGCCTGAAAAGCATAAGGTCCTGAGTTCTATTCCCAGTACCAATAAAATAAAATAAAATAAACAAATAAAAAATGATAATAATAAAGAAATTTATAAAATTCTAAATTAAAAGATATATTCACTGAATACATGGATGAGTAATTCTACAAATAACCTTTAGCCTGTCCCCCATTAGATTTTCTCTAAAATTGCACTATGTGCTAACAATAAAAAACAACAATTTCACTAAGATTTTGTGCTGTGTATGGATAATCTTCAAATGTTGAAGTGTGTTTTGTCAAGAGATGAATATTTTGCTTTAGATCCAAGGACAATAAGTCTTACTGAAAGTGCCTGCAGTTGACTAATAATGGATCAAAGTAAAGCACAGGTTTTGAAGTGTTCTCCATGATGGATTTCCACTCAGGTCAGATGAACTCAATGGTGTTTCCTCATTCAGCAAATATGCACTTGTTAATGTCAAGGAATCTGTGGGGTAGGGATGAGAGCATGACCAAAATTGGTTAAAATGTACTTCTCTCATAGCACTATTTAGATGAAAAGACAGCAAAGGGACCAAGTTCAAAAGCAAACTGTACAGTTGATATGACTTGATAATTGATACACAGAGACATTAAAATAATGGAGAATTGTAAATATAGAAAGGAATATAGAAGAGGTTTGGTCAGACAAGATACAAGGTCACATAGATAAGAGCAATAAATTTACTCTAAGAAAGGTAGTAATGAACTTACCCATTGCAAGGTTTTAACAAGAAAAATACCAGATCTTCCCTCCACCAGAAGAAGGAAAGGCAACACACCAGAGTTGGGAGTGTCTGGGGCCTGGAAACCAGCTGTACCAGAGGGACACTGTGCGTGACCCATCTCCTCTGCAACCCTGGAAGAGCAGCCAGTGTGGTAAGCACCTGGAGCTTGGCCACCAGTTTGGCCAGAGGAACCCAGGGCCTGACCCATCCCCCTACACCCAGAGAAGGACAGGCGCACAGGAAACTCCAGGAGCCTGGCAACTGGCTGGGCCAGAGGAACACAGTGGCAGTGCCTGACCCATCACCCCTGCACCATGAGAAGGGCAGCTAGCATGCTAGCACAAGACACACCTGGGGATCAGCAACCAGCTGGGCCAGAGGAACATAGTCCCTGACTGATCTCTCCTTTACCACAAGAAGGGCAGCCAACATAGGCAGTCAGTGCAGGAAGTGTTTGGGGCCTGGCAACCAGCTGGGATAGAGAAACTTAGTGCCTGACCCATCTCCCCTGCACTGTGGGAAGGTAACCCAATGAGGGAAGCACTTGGGTCCCAGCAACCTGCTGGGCCATTGTAACAGAGTGCCTGACCCACCTTCCCTGCACCACTAGAAGGGATGCCAGCTAGGTAAGCACCCAGGGCTTGGTAACAAGTTTGGCCAGAGAAACCTGGGGCCAAAACCATCCCCCTACAACATAGGAAAGGGATCCAGCATAGGAAGCTCCTGGAACCCATCAACTTTCTCCAACAGAAGAACAGAGAAAATGACAAGATGAAAGAGCAAAATGCATTCTCAGACCTCCAGCCCACCCAGAAGAAGTCCAGGAGACATGAGCATAGAAGGAATATAAAGTCACACACCTGGTATTTCTGAAATGATAGCAACTGAAATAAACAAAAACTTTCCAGGAAGCTATAGTGGAAATCAGAACAGAAATAATCTCTCATCCCCAGTACCACCAGAAAAAAAAAAAAAAAAGAAATAATCTCTCAGGTAAAAAAAAAATGCCAACCATAATGAAAGAATTTCTCAGCATATCTAAAGAAGGCATAGATTAAAAAATAGATGAGCAAAAAAAAAAATAGAGGAGCATAGAAAAATGCTGGAAACCTTCAATGAAAAGTGTAGGAAAGAATTTGAATGCATAAAACAAATTCAAAGAGATATCCATGGAATTAAACTTCCATTGAAAGCTGGAAAAACTGCTTCAATGAAACTGAAGATAGACTCTTTGACCTTGACGACATTGTTGCAACTAGGAAAGCTCTTAAAAATAACAAGGAATCAGGAAACAAAATTCAACAACTGTAAGAGGATGCAAACAATAATATAAGGTGTCAATGAAATAGCAATAATAATAATAGGTGTCAATGAAATAGCAATCAACACAAATGACATAAAAAGACTGTCTTCAGAAGTAAAACCAGAAAAGTACCCAAGCATGGGAAAAGAATCTGACATACGGTAAATGAGACATCTAAAACTCCAATTAGCCATAACCAAAGTAAACCTGTACCCAGACAATATAATGAAGATCCCAGAAATTCAGCACAAGAACAGAATATTAAAAGATGTTAGAGAAAAGAAAGAGATCACTTATAAAGGAAAGCCCACCAGAATCACTGCAAATTTCTCAACACAAAACATCAAGCCAAGAGGAACTTGGAGTGAAGTGTTTCAAGTTCTGAAACAAAACAACTTCCAACTCAGACTGAGGCACTCTGTAAAACTATCTTTCAAAATTAATGGAGAGGGCCAGGGTTATAGCTCAGTGGCGCAAGCACCTGCCTGGCAAGTACAAGGTCTTGAGATCAATTCCCAGTACACCCTCCAAAAAGTACAAAATTAATGGAGAAGTAATATACATCCATAACAAAAAATAACTGAAGAAATTCATGTCCACTAAACCAACCCTACACAGAACACTGAGAGGTATTCTAAAAAGAGATAAAAATGAGCACAGTTCCAAGAAAGAAACTATCAGGCAGGGCAAGCAATTAATCACAGGGAAAAAGTAGGTAATCAACAGCTGGAAAATAATATGACAATGATAAGCCAATGCATAACAGTTATAATAATCGATGTAAAAGGCCTCAATTCACTGATTAAAAGAAACAGACTGGCAGAATGGATGAAGAAACAAAATCTAACAATATGTTGTATATAAGAAACACATTTAACTCAAAAGGAAATTCATAGACTGTAAATCAAAGGATGGAAATAGTATTCCATGTGACAGGAATGCAGAAAAAGCAGGGGTAGCTATACTGTTTGCAGATACTGTGAACTTTAAACCAAGAATTATCAAGGTCACTACATACTTGGGGAAAACTTCAAGAGAAACAGGTAACAAGCATAAAGATGTATGCACCGAATACAGGAGCACCCAACTATATAAGACAAATTTTAATAGAAAGAAAAACCAAATAACCAATAAGACAGTTGGAATGGCAGACTTTCACATCCCATTGACACAAAGAGATAGATAAACTAGATAAAAAATCAGCAAAGAAATAATAGAACCAAACCAAATTTGTGAACAAATGGACTTAGTAGACATTTACAGAGTATTCCACCCAACAACATCAGAATACACATTCCTCTCAGCTGCACATGAAACTTTATCCAAAACATACTAGCCCATAGAACATGCTTAAGTAAATACAAAGGAATTGAAATTATCCCAGGTATATTATCTGACCACCATGCAATGAAATTGGAAATTAATGACAAAAGGAAACACAAGAACTCCATAAACACATGGATGTTAAAGAAAAGCCTCCTGAAAAACCAATAGGTCACAAATGAAATTAAAGAAGAAATTAAACATTATCTATAATGAATCAAAAATGTAAATACAACTAACCAGATCTGTGAGATGCAATGAAGCAGTCCTCAGAGGGAAATTTATAACAATGAACTCACACATCAAGACAACAGAATGAGAATAAATAAATTGCTTAATGCTGCAACTCAAACTTCTAGAAAAAGAAGAGAAATATAAATATAATTAATGAATTAAAGATAGATTCTTTGAAAAAATAATAAAATTGACAAACCCCTAGCTAACATTATCATAAAAGGGAACAAAAAAAACTCAAATTCATGAAATAGGGGATAAAAAAGGTGAAATCACTATGGATCCTATAGAAATTCAAAAGATCATCAATATCTACTTTGAGAATCTTTACTCTCACAGGATGGAAAACACAGAAAAAATGGACAGATTTCTAGATACATATGAATTGGCGAAACTGAATCTAAAAAATATAAAAGTTCTGAATAATCCCGTATCAGTTAAAGAAATTGAAATTATGGTTAAAACTTACTAACCAAGAAAAGCCCAGGTTCTGATGGATTCACAGGTGAATTCTACAAGAAATTTAGAGAAGATTTAATGCCAATACTCCTCATGATCATCAGTGAAAGTGAAAGGGAAGCAATTCTCCCTAATTCATTTCTGGAGGCGAGAATTATCTTGATACCAAAACCAGAGAAACACCCAACCAAAAAGGAGAACCATAGGACAATCTCTCTAGTGAATATAGATGCAAAAACACTCAATAAATTACTAGCAACCAGAGTGCAGCAAATAATCAAGAAGATTGTATAGCATGCCTAAATGGAATTCATCACAGTGATGCAGAAATGGTTCAATATATGCAAATCAGTAAACATAATACACCATATTAAAAGACCCAAAGATGAAAATCACATGATCATAGGAAAAATCTTTTGACAAATTTCAATAGTCACTCATGACAAAAAAAAAAAACCCTACAGAATGCCAGAATAGATGGTCTTTACCTCAATCTGATCAAAATCATGTATAACAATCCAACAGCCAACATCGCACTGAATGGACAAAAATTGAAAGCTTTCACTTTAAAATCAGGAACAAGACCAGGAGGCCCGCTGTCGCCATTCCCAGTGAAAATAATTAAGGAAAAATTAACCATAGCAATTAGACAAGAGACAGAAATAAAGAAATACAGATAGGAAAGGTAAAAGTGAAATTCTCATTATTCTCACAAGACACAACACTCTACATGGAAGACACCAAAACTCCATCAAAAGACTAACAGAATTATTAAACAATTTCAGTAGCATAGAGGGATACAAAGTCAACATTCAAAAATCAATAGTATTCCTATGCAAAAACAACAAGCACACAGGTAAAATTATACTACTCTGAAAAAGGAAATGGAAGAAAATTTCAGAAAATGGAAAGATATTTCTTGCTTGTAGATAGGAAGAGCCAACATTGTGAAAATAGCCATACTCCCAAACTTGTTATACAGATTCACTGTAATCCCAATCAAAATACCATTAGTAAACCTCACAGATCTAGAGAAAACATTCCTAAAATTCATCTGGAACCAGAACAGACCCAAGATAGCAAAAGCAATCCCGAGCAACAAAGGCAAGGCAGGAGGTACCACAATCCCTGACTTGAAATTATACTACAAAGCTTCTGTGATAAAATCAGCATGGTATTCACAAAAAATAGACCTGAGCACCTGTGGAACAGATTAAGAGATGTGGACACAACTACAAGCAAACTCAGCCACCTTATGTTTGACAAAGGGATCAAGTATGTTGACTGGAAGAAAGACATAATAAATGGTGCTGGAAAAACTTGCCAAAGACTAAAACTAGACCCACATGTATCACCATACACTAAACTAAAGTCAAAATACAATAAAGATCTAAATATTAAAACAGAAACACTAGATCTACTAGAAGAGAAAATACGTAGAAATCTTGAAGACATAGGGCCAGGTAGAGAGATCATGAACAAAATCCAAACTGCTTGGGAAGTACGTCAAAGAACCAACAACTGGATCTCATCTTACTGAAAAGTTTTGCACATCAAAAGAAATTGCCAACAGAGTAAAAAGACAGCCTATGAGTTGGGAAAAAATTGTAGCCAACTGTCCCTCAGACAAAGGACTTTTATCTAGAATATATAAAGAATAAAAAAAAATCAGGTCAACCAAATTTAAAGAGTGCCTTGGTCATTTTTTTCTCATTGCTGAGATAAAATACCCAACACCCAGAATAAAGAAAAAAAGGTTTGTTTAGCTTACAGTTTGTGGAGGTTTCAGTCCATGCTTGGCTGTCTCAGAGGCAGAGTGACACATGGCAGAGGGCAAACTGTTCGCAGCAGAAGAGCACAACAAAAACCACAAGCAAAAGGGAGGAATGGCTGCAAGCAGCTGCTTCTCTTCCCTTAAGTTATAAACAGCCTAGCCCCACCTAGGGGGCGTGTAGCTCTTACACAATCTCCACGCCTTCCTCTTCCACAGGCTCAGGATGTTTACAAAGTAAGCACCCCAGCTTCCTGCTCAATCAGCTAGTTAAACCTCTAAATTCCCCAAGTTGACACAATCTATCAACCATAACATTCCACCCCTTGTCAACTTGGGAATCAGACACATTTCTTTAAACCAGTTTTTAGATACAAAGACATGCTTATATTAGAACTGTAACATTTTTATCCCATACAAATGAAAATTAAACACCTCCAACATTTAAAGGCACAAAATAAACATTACCATTCCAAAAGGCACCAACAGGGGAATATAGAGCATGTGGACCAAAGCAGTTGCAAAATCCAGCAGGGCTAACATTTTGTCCCGTAATTTTATATCCAGCATCTGAAGCAACTTGTGGCACTTTGTGAGCTCCAAAGGGCTTTTATGAGTCCACCCTTATGGCCCTTCTGGTGGTTACAGCTCCCATGGCTTCTCTCTTCGGCTTGCTTTGCTTTCTCTTTGCAGCTTTCCTTCGATGATCCACGCTCCTGTCTTTTCTAAACTTTTGAGGTCTCCAGGGCACCCTTTGCTTTACACTCACAGCCTCACATATTGTCCTCTCTGGGGCTTACTGCCTGGCCTCCCAGGCCTTATAAAATCTGGGTGGAAGCCTCTTTAACCTCAGAACTCTTTGCATTTTTCTTGCACCTAAAGCCAGGGCCACGTGGATGATGCCAAGGTCTGCGGCCACCTGGAGCAGTAGCCAAACTCTTTTCTCTCTTGGCCATAGAGTGCCTGGATTGTTGGGAACACTGAATCCAATGCTGAGGAGCAAATTTTCTATGCTGCCTCCATTCTGGAACCTCGTGCGGCCGCCGCCTCCATTTTGGAACATGGCACTCTTTGGCTTCCTTTTTAAGCCAGGTTTCTCACCCTTGCAGTTTTGAGGCTGCAAAGGGTGGAGACTTGCTGTTTGTGATGCTCTCAGGCCATCTTTTTCATTTTTTTGTTTCCTCATAGCAATAGAGATCCTCTCAGCCTTATCTTTGCAGTCCACAGTTTTACTGGAGCTTCCTTTCTGGCCAAACTCACAACATTTTAAATCATCCTGCTGGGCGCTTTTCTCTTGATTGTCAATTTAAATCTAGCTAAAAGCCCCCAACAATAACCGTGCCATTGCCCCAACATTCGACTGCCTTGAAATTTCTTTTGCCAGATTAATCAGTTTGCTGCTGCCCTTAATCTCAGTCTTAGGCAAAGTCTCTGGACATGAGCAAAATGCAGACAAACTTTCTGCCAAACCATAACATATATCATCTGGAGTCCAATAGCCAATGCAGTTCTTTCCAACAGAAACCTTCCAAACCCAGTCTTTACTGGTAGGATTTTTATTGGCCTTCTGGTCTTCTGAACTCTGACAAGAATCTCCCATACAGAATAGCCGAAGGCGTTCCAGCACATCTCTTCCAGGCAACATCTCCAAACCTTTTGAAACTCTTCCCACAAGCCATTTTTAAAGGTTCTTGAACCACATAGTCAGGTATAGTCACAGCAACGACCCCACTCTCGGTACCAAATTTTGTCTTGGTCATTTTTTTCTCGTTGCTGAGATAAAATACCCAACACCCAAAATAAAGATTAAAGAGGTTTATTTAGCTTATAGTTTGAGGAGGTTTCAGTCCATACTTGGCTGTCTTAGAGGCAGAGTGACACATGGCAGAGGGCAAACTGTTCGTGGCAGCAGAGCACAACAAAAACCACAAGCAAAAGGAAAAAATGGCTGCAAGCAACCTCTTCTCTTCCCTTAAGTTATAAACAGCCTAGCCCCACCCAGGGGCCTTATAGCTCTTACACAATCTCCATGCCTTCCTCTTCCACAGGCTCAAGATGTTTACAAAGTAAGCACCCCAGCTTCCTGCTAAATCACTCAGTTAAACCTCCAGATTCCCCAAGTTGACACAATGTATCAACCATAACAAAGAGGCAATACCAAAAAAGGCATCTGAGATGCATGCACACTTCTCTACAAGAAAAAATGTTCAACATTATTAGTCATTTGAGAAATGCATGTTAAAACAA
This sequence comes from Dinomys branickii, assembly GCA_004027595.1. Lineage (NCBI taxonomy): Eukaryota > Metazoa > Chordata > Mammalia > Rodentia > Dinomyidae > Dinomys > Dinomys branickii. Next base: position 22,372 of record PVLD010008412.1, read on the forward strand.
CACTGAGATTCTATCTCACCCTAGAAAGAATGGTTATCATCAAGAAATCAAACAATAGCAAATGCTGGAGGGGTTGGTGGGAAAACAGGAACACTTTTCCTCTGTTGGTTGGGGTGTAGACTGGTGCAACCACTGTGGAAATCAGTCTGAAGATTTCTCAGTACATAAGGATTAGAGGTGCTATTCAATCCAGCTATTTTCCTTTTAGGTATTTTTCCAGAAGAACTGAAAATATCATACCACAGTGATATATGTGCTCCCATGGTTATAGCAGGGTATTTTATAATAGCTAAATCATGGACACAACTGAAATGCTCATCAACTGAGGAATTATAGTACTACTCAGCTATAAAGAAAGATGAATTTTCGACTTTTATAGGTAAATGGATGCAACTAGAGACCTTACTCATAAGTGAAATAAATCAGATGCACATGTGTAAACATTGTATTGTCTCCCTTAGTGTAAGAATCTGAAAGGGTAAATAAAATATGAAAGGTATAGTAAATATTGTGAAAGGAAAAGAAGTTGCTCAATAGGAAAGTACAAATGAGATGAGGGAAATAGGAAAATAAAGAAAGAAGGAAGCAAATATATATATACACACACACACACACACACACACACACACACACACACACTCACACACAAAGGATAGCCGAGATAATTGTACTACTAATTTATTTCTATTGGTCCATTGACAGGAACGGTTAATATTCAATTGTTTGATCAATCTTACATGCCTATATCTGGTTATCTGAGTAAGCAATTTGAAGATAACAATATCTAATGCAACAACCACTGTTAATGTCCTATCATCTTATTTGAAATTCTGTACCATTTTTATTGTTTTTATATTGTTTCCTTTCGTTTTTGTTCATTTGTTTTTGTACTTTTCTCTTTCAAGTAAAAAAGAAACGACAAACATAAATTTCATGTAAAAATACATATTCTGCCTACTATTTAAATAAAATGAAAAATATAGGCATGGAATCAGAAAACTTGTTAGGAGGCAATTTGCAAAGAAGTGAAGGAAAATCAGACCTGAGTAGATGCAGAGGAGGCAATCAGAATGCCCCAAAATCAAAGCGTCATTGTCTTGAAATAAGGCTGACAGGACTTGCGTGTGAGAAACAGAGGAACCACACATGACTACAAGGCTTTAAACCCGGGTGATGGCTGATGATGATTCAAAGGGACACCTTTCAGGGAACAGAGCAGAAATCAGAAGTTTCATTTGAACAAGCCAAGTTGGAGATTATCACCAGTATCTACCTACTGATTTCAACTAGGTAATTATATTTTTAATCATGATGTTCAAAACAGACATACTCTATACAGATATACATCTAGGAGTTATCCGATGGTGTTTAGTGCCATAATACAGGATATAATTCCAAGAGTATGACTATAACTAGACACAAAGGACAAACACTGATTCAGAGTGAGCAAGGGAAGCAGAGAAAGAGCAGGAAAACTGAACAAATAAGAGGTCCTAAAAACTAAGTGCAAGTGTAAATGTGGCAACAACATTTGCATTAACTTCTGCCAATAGAATAGGAAAACGAGAACTGACAGTTTGCAGTGGGGAGCATTAGTCTCTTGCTAAGGAACATGGGAAGCCTTTCTCCCCCAGAAAGATCATTTGTTAGGAGGACAATGATTAAGACAGAATGAGAGTAAAGCAAATGGAAGTAACTATGGCAGAATTTGGTACCAGACAATCGGAGTCATTGCCATGACTATACTGGACCATATGGCTCAGAAGCATTTCGAACTGGTTCACAGGAGGAGTTTAGAAAGTTGTAGGGAAACAAGATAAAGAGTCAGCTCTAGACTAATGTACGTGAAGCTTGATGAAAAATGCAAGTCACAGCTCTAAAGATCAGAATGCTGATGGTAAAAAAAATAGATAAATAGACCAGGCTCAGGAGATTTTAGTTGGAAACAAGCACTCCTTTGATGGCTGGACTTCAGGCCAGAAAATTTCTCTGCATTTTGCTCCTGTCCCAAGATTTTGAGGGAGTCTAATATTAAGAGCAACGGAATAATTAACTTGATAGAGGAAATTTCAAGACGGTCTAATGTTGTGGCTAAGTATGGGTACTGCCGCTTTTAACAAGCTCCACATGGAGAAATAGGAGCAAAAGGAATTTGGAACCAGAAATGAAGGTCTAGGAAAGATGATGCCCACAAAGATGGAGCAGAAAAGACCTTGGAGTTAAGAAGATCAACATTAAATAGAAGCCAAGTAGTTTACAATAGCATATTAGAAAAATGCCTTGTACAAATTTAGTATACCAGCAAGGACCCACCATTTGCAAGTTAAAAATTGCAAAACTGCCAAAATTCATTTTGAGAAGAGCATTCTAGAGCACTCTCCTGTCAGAGTCACATAAGTAATTGATTTCCTAGGACTGAAGGCACCATATTTAGCTGTTCAGTCCCTTGGAAACCAATGTGTTTTTGATGGCAAAGGGCCTGGCCACTATTCCCTCTGACTGCAAAAGTCAGGGTCATATGTGTGGTGCTAGTCTACATGGCATGCAGATGCCAGATGAGAGAGTTGTGGGGTAAGGAATACTTCCACCCATACTTCAGAACAAGGCCTAGAAAGCCAGGCAATGTGCACCTTGAGAAGGCAATGTGTGAACCTCTGAGAGTGAAATCCAAAGTGCACTGGAAACTCCAGCATGTTGAAAAACCCAGAAACATGAAATATCTGAGAAAAGCCACAGTGAGTGAACAGATAAGACCCATGAAAGCGGCCAGGAGGGATATAAGCTCTAGCAGTGCTACAGGGGCAAGACAACCCAAGGCCTCTGAGTTCAAAGTTTACTCAAGAGATGAACATAGAATTGTAGGGTTCAGTGTCTACCCTATTGGGTTGATCTGTCTTTAGTCCTACTCTTTCTATCCTCTTATTTCTCCTTTTTGTAATGGGAATGTCTACACTGTACCAGGATATGTTGGAAGTGCTTCACTTTCTGTTCAATTTTACAAGGGATCACACCTAAGAATTTACCTTGAATATCAGGGACAACTTTGGAGTTGGACATTCCAACAATACTGGAGCAAATAGGACTTTGCCAACACTTAGAGTAAATGCATGAGTCTTTTGTAGGCCAGCTGTGGAACATTATGGTTTATTTCCAGATGTCTCCCCAAAACCTCATGCACTCTTAGGTGGGGCTTTAGGAGATTATTGAATCATGAGAACATGGTATACACAAATAGGTCAATGTACCAAATAATGTACAGTTAAATATGATGTCAAATATTGAATTCTGACTTCAGGAGCTGGGCCACTTGGGGAATAGCTTGGAAGAATCCCCTTAAGCCCCTAGAACTCTGTCTGCTTCCACACCCCATGACGTGAGCAGTCCTCCCCCACCATGGCTGCCTGCCCTGCTAGCCTCCTTGTTTCTGTTTTTGGCCATCCTACTTTAGAACCAACAGACTATGGACTCTAAACTCTCCAAACTGTGAGCTAAAGCAAACTTTTCGTCCTTTAACTTGTAGGTGTTTGGTATTTTGTCCCAGCGACAAGAAAATGACTAACACACATGCTGTTCATAATAGAAAAGCAACACAAATAGTAGCAATTAGGATATATACTTTTAATTTTAGTAGAAAGATTTATGGCAAGTGTCACCTGATGGTATCAGTACACTCAGTGATAGAGAAGGGAGACATCCCTCTGAGAATTTTCAAAAACATACATGAGAATGAGATCAGTCTGATGACTGCCCTGTACGTGTGCCCAGCATCCAGTGAGGTGTCTGTCCAGCACTGCACAGGGGTGATCCTGTTACATACCACATCCCTGTAGCTCCAAATCACTACATTTGTACAGTGGTAACAATTCGCTACTCTGGTGAGAACAAAGGGAACATTTACCAAGCCTCAGCCAAAGTTTCTTTATGGAGAAGGAAAAATAGCATTCATTTTAGTTTTTAAATTATGGAAATATAAAACAGAAGAATTATCCTAAAACTTTGTTTCATTATATGGAGTAATAAGAAAAAGCTGATTTGTCCAGGGATCTCAGTGGCACAGGGTCTGCCTGGCAAGTGCAAGGTGCTGAGTTCAATTCCTGGTACCCCCCAAAAAGAATAAGTTGCTTTCTAAAGACCTTAAAATTTAATCTATGTAAGGGTCAAAGATGGAGGATGATGAAAACCTTTCTTGTACTTTTTGTGATTATTCAAACTTATATTCAAGTACATTTATAAAGCCTAGCATGGTGCTTCACAGTGCATTTTATATCCTGATGAAACTCAAAAGACAAAAGAATACAGGAGTTAATAAAGCACTATGCTCATGCCCAGTGGCAAATGTCTTCAAGACAGGTGGATAGAGCTGAGAAGGAAGTTGAGTTATGTATATGAAGAGTCAAATATTAAACATGTGAGCAAATAGAAAAGAACTTCAAATAGTTATTTGGGAATCTATGGGGATCTTGAAAATATGGGAGAGTCTGAAACCTGAACTTTCAGTGGAGATTCATTGGGAAAGCGTTCCGAGCATTCTTGGGCTAGGTGTTGGATTACAAGATGAAGAAACACGTTAGATTTTGCAAAATGAATGAACCAACAACAGTAGGCTAGAAGAACAGGGCTTACTAACTGGTCTTCATAGTATGTGGAAAAGAATTATGTAAAAGGCTTTGTAATTCAGGCTATCCTTGAACTCAGGATGCAGCCTAGGAGGCCTTGATATCATAGTGATCCTGCTGCTTCTGCCTCCTGACTGCTAGGATTACAGGCATGTGCCACACCCCTGGCAGTATGTGAAGAACACTGATGTAAACATTGTTCCACAGCAGTGTAGGCACAGATGTTAGAGGAACGTAAGTATATACAGGATGCTGGCTTCAAGTCCAAGCCCTGGCTAGGACACACCACAACTTGGATGTAGCTTCATGATATGCATCAGCTCTGTGTCTACAACAAAGCTATTTAAACTTCCTTATCTGTAACTGTGAAGCTGTGAAATGAAGATGATGTAAAATGCATTTCTGTGTGTATTATGAAAAAAGCAGTACTGTATGGGTTACAAGCAATGACATGGTCAGAATCAAAATAATTAGAAGATGTATTTGTAAACTTTGTGATGGTCATAAAAATAGAAAGTTAATATGAATAACAAAAATAGTATATAACAAAAATATTTAATATATGCATGTTAAAGATTTACAACATATGTTATATTCTGATAAATCCAAATAGTGAATCATACACTGAAATTTTGGTGAAAGTATAACTCCTCTCCTAGAATTCACTAAAGAGAATGCATTCAGGATGATTTGACCAAAGGCTACTTGTAAAGAAAGTCAATGTGTATTACCATAATTTTTTCTCTTTATGCTTTAACTGCTAAAAATTAAGAAAATCTCTACACTCAAGGTAACAACTTACTCAAACTGAAACACTTAAGAAATAAAAAATGTGTTAAAAATTTTAATTCTACAAATTCCCCTATTCAGGGATAAAATGTGACTGTTTGGGCAAAGAGTCATCCTATTTAGAGAAACTTAAATGTTTGATCGTAATTACTTGACACAGATGGGGAAAAGTAAAATAGATACCAGTTTGAACTTATGCTTCAAGTCATTTTCAAGTCACCTCCATCCACTAGCACCTTCTTCCTTCACTGAAAATAATAGATGATGAATGCCATTAGATTGTGTTTTGGTTGATACATTGTGTCAACTTGGGGAGTTTACAGGTTTGGCTGAGTGACTCAGCAGTTGTAAACCTTGGGGTAAAAAGGACACGCCCTTACCCTTCTGGGATGTTGTTTATTATGTTAATTTGGGAAGTTTAGAAGATTAACTTTGTGACTCAGAAGGGAGCCGAGGGTACTTATTTGTATTCATCCTAAACCTGTGCAAGAGGAAGGCACGCAGAGGGTGTGGGTGTAGAGGACCCCCCCCACCTCCCCAGAGCGGGCAGACTGTAAAAAGGAACTGAGGAGGGACCGGCTGCGAGCTCTTCGAGTTCTTCGGAGGAGCTCCAGTCTTCACCTTCAGCTCGGTCGTCTCCTGGCTTCCGGTGCAGACTCTTCGGCTTCCGCCTGGGACTCTTCAGCATTCTGGTGATGGCTTTGCGGTCTTCATGGCAGATTCATCAGCATTTCGTCGCAGACTCAACAGCCCTTGATACGGACTTGCACGGACACTGCGGTGAGCTCTGGGCTCCAGGCCTGGGCTCTTCAATCTCCAGTGTGCAGACACCCTCTGCACACTTCCTCATCTAACCCTGTAGCTGACCACTGTAAGCCAAATAGGTAATTTGTTGTACATTTGTATATCTTGTGTTAAATCTGTTTCTCTAGTAAACCCTGACTGATACAGATTGCATAGATAAAACATTGTTTGGGGCAGAGGGAGTGAGGAGAGGATTTGGTAAAGATAAGAACTTAAGTATTTCTTACATTCTCTTTAAATCTAACTTTCACTCATCTGTGTCTCTCAAGATAAGCAGGTTATAACTCCAGAAGACCCCTGTGTTAACATTGGTATGAGGAAGCCTCTGAACCTGCCAGAGTCTAATGTGCACTCCGTCAAAGGCATTTTCTTCCTTTCTAACATGAATGAAAATGTATCAGTTGAAGTCCCAGAATATCATAAAGAAATAAGTCATTGGAGTTTTTGTTATTCCTATTCACCTGACATGTTGGAATGAGGAGAGACCAACAGTTTGGGTGTCTCTCCTCCACCTCTCTGCAGCTGGGAGAGCACGGGTGAATGGGCAGAAGAGTGAACTCCTCATGTGTGCACTGGCAGCACCAAAGTAATTTTGAGAGCAGTCAGCCACAGGTCACTATCTACTGTGACTTATACAAAACAAAATGGAACTCATTCAAACATTAGGACCTAATTCCCCCAAAACAAGCTAACTAAAATTAAAAGCATTTAAGAGATAAATACAAATCAGTGTCTTTTTATCCTAATCTGTAGCACAGCTGCAGCTGGAGGGAGTCATAATGTAGCCACTATCTTCCCCACCTTTATTTGACTCAACTGTGGTTGACAAAGCAGAGAAAATTGGGATCAAACTGTCACTAAAAGTGCTGCTATTAGAAAATCAAGTTTAGTTGTTTAGCATCCAGTACTGACCCCCATATTAGGTAACCTTTCATGTTACACGTAGGCTGTGCATGTGAGAGTCAAGCTCTTAAACTGGAAACTGGTTTAAGGTATCCTTCCTGTATATCTAAAGCTTATATAAGTAAAGACGCTACAGACAGTCAAGTTACACATGCTTCAACTATTTCTTTCAATAAACCCATAGAAATTAGTAGTACAATTATCTTAAGCTATCTTGTGTCTGTATATATATTTTTTCTTTCTTTCTCTTTCTCTCTTTTCTCTTTTCCCTCATCCCAGTTCTTCTTTCCTTTCTTACCCTTTCACAATATCTACTGTACCTTTCAGATTTTATTTACTCTTTAGTAGTTTAAAACTAAATTTGTTTATTATGCTACAGTTTCACTCATAGACCTCCCCTTCCTCCTCATCTAGTTTAAGGCAGCTTTCTGATTTCTGCATAGTTAAGGGACAAAAGAGATTTCAGTCTTGCTCCAAAGCATAGAAGTGTTGAGCTCTGGTCAGGGATTAGTCTTTGCACTGTGCAGTGCGTATCTGTTATATTCCAATGAGATATTTTACACCCAAATCTCTCTAGAGAATTTTGTCCATTAGGACAAATTCAAGCAAATGAAAATGAAAGCCCAGTTTCAGGACAAGTCACCTTATAAAGAAGACATTTTCGTCAATTATATCTATAGTACAGTAATACTGATGCAGAATGCCTGCCTTGTGGCCTGCTTTCACCAGGGAATAAGTAGAAGAAAGAACAACTCACGTTGTTTCTGATTCTCTCTACATTTATTATACTTAATAAAGTATTTTTGAAAGTGTTTTCTTTGTTTCATACTACAGGGAAAAATAACATAAGCAGGTTGTACTATAAAAGTGAGATAAACACAAATGAAAAATAGCTTCTGTAAGTTAACTGAATTAAAAAGTACACTTAGGCCATTTCATATTTCATGCATCTTTTAACATTTCTTGTGAGGAGGAGGAGGAGCCTTTGCAGCCCCACGCTGAGGGGGAGGATGCTCTCCCAGAGCAGAATTCAGCCCCGCCAACACTGCTCCCGCAGACTATGTGCCTGGCCATGCTAACTCACACGCTACAGGCCAGGCATGTGCTCTAGCTCTTCTTAAAGCAGACCATGCATGAACTTGGTTATAGATGAGGCCAATGCCCCAGGAGCAAAGCTCAGTCCAGGAGTTCACAGTTCTGGGGAGAAATAACTGGCTGTCCAGCAGGATTAGCCCCAAGAAAAGCCCACAGAGAAAACTGTAATTTGCTGGATTCCAGGACTACAGAGCTTGGAAAGAAAACAGTCATTCACAAAAGAATACTCTGACAGGGCTGGGGATATAGCTCAGTGGAATAAGCGCCTGCCTACCAAGTGCAGGGTCCTGAGTTCAATCCCCAGTACCGCAAAAAAAAAAAAAAAAAAGAATACCCTGACTGAATCTATTAATTATTATTATTATTTGTATGCTGATTTTTCCTTCACTAGATCTATGGAATATGAGCTTCCATTGCCTCAGATTTTTCCACATTTTGTTCTTCCCAATTTTTCTTTTGCCCTTTATTTTTCTCTCTGTTTTGTTTTGATTTGTTTTGAGATGCTAGGGATTGATTTCAGGGCTTTACATAAGCTAGACAAGTGGTCTAACACTGAGCTACATTCCTAGCTCCCCTCTGTGTCTTCCTGATCTTTTTCTTGACCTTCCTGATCTTTCTTTTCCCTATTATTGTTATCTAATGCTATTAATTACTTATAGGCCTTAATGGGATCCCTTATCTTGCATTTTCTTCTCTTTATCATTTTTCATTGATTGATATCTTACATCCTACTGTTCTCATTCTCCAGTTCCTTATGCTCTCTGTCCTTACCAGCATAGCCACTGAGCTTCATGACGCTTTAGATAGTTTACTTTACACTGACATTGTTGAATATTGTTCTATTGTTACCAGGGGTAAAGATCTTTCATTTAGTAGATATTTGCTATACATAATATTTGGTTTGTATTGTTATTTACACTATAATTATAAATCCCCTTTTATGATTTACAACAACTTTCTCAATACAGTCATCGGGATGAAATTTTACATGCCCTAAAAGAAAAGCTCTTGTAATCTAACTGATACATCCTGCAAAACTGTCTTTCATAAATGATGGCAAAGTAAGATATTTCCACAATAAATGGACTCTAGAGAAATTCATGACCACCAAACCAGCACTCCAAAAAATTATCAAGAAAATCTTAACCAGAGAAAATTCTAAAAGTTTCAATACAATGAATACAACAGATAGGGTGATCAGTTCACTACCGGGGCAGGAAGGAAAATTAACAATATGAAAATACCTCAATGATAGGTCTCAATCACTAGGGGCAAGGTGAGTGGTCTCAGTTCTCTAATCAAAATACACAGCTTCGAAAAATGGGTGAAGAAACACAGTTTTACAATATGCTGTAGAAAGGTAATACATTTAATCCAAAACTCATAGAAAAAGAAAAGGGCAGAGAACCATAGTCCATGCAACAGGAACCTGAAAACAAATATGACTACCTAGCCTATTTTCAGACAAAGTAAACTCCAAACCAATACTTATCAGAAAAGTTAAAGATAGTTAATATATATTAGTTAATGCATGACTTTAACAGGAAAATATACATGTACACCAGAAAACAGCACACCCAAGTACACAAAACAAGTATAACTGGACAAAAGAGATTAGATCTATATTAACATAATGACAGTGCTGGTAGGGGCCCTCCATACACTATTGTCACAAATAGATCAGTGAGACAAGAAATCAACAAATAAGTGCGGAGTTGAAGAAAACTTTTGCAAATGGACTTAGTAGACTTCTGCAAAGTGTTCTACCCAAAAACAAAATATAATTCTCTGCAGTACATGGAGCTTTCTCTAAAAATAGAGCACATACTAGGCAATGAAGCACACTTCAATAAATGCAAAATAATAAAAATTATTCCATGAACATTATCAGATTATACCAAAATGAAACTAGAATTCAGTTGAAAAAGAGACCACAAAAATTATGCAAATACATGGAAATTAAACAATACACTCTTGAATAATAAATAGGTCACAGAAGAAATCAAGAGAGAAATAAGACAGTTTTAGTAACTAAATGATAATGCCAATACAACATAACAGCACATATGGACCGCAAAAATGCAACCTTAAGAGGGAAGTTTGTAGCTATGAATGCCAACATCACAGAAACAGAGCAAGCCCAAATCAATAAGCCAATGAGGCTCCTCTGCCTCCTAGAAAAATAAGAACAACCCAAATCTAGAGTTAGTACTAAAAAGAAAATTATAAAGATTACGTTTGAAATACACAAAAGCCTACAAAAAATGCAAGAATCAATGCATCAAAGTACTGTTTCTTCTAAGGAATAAACAAAATAGAAAAATCCTTCACCAAACCTACCACAGTAACAGAAGGAGAGGAACAAGTCAATGCAATGAGACATGAAAAATTTGAAATTACATTAGTCACTCCCCAAATTCAGATTACTGGAAACTATTTTGCATATATGCATGCCAACAAATTGGAAAATTAGAAGAAACGGTTAAATTCCTGAATGTGTGCGGGAGACCAGATGAGAACTGAGGCCTTTGTGCTCAGAGAGGCTTCCTCTCTGAGCACAAAGCAGAAAAACACCAATTTGTGTTCCTTAGGCAACACACAGGGTTGACAGCACCTTGAATTTTCTTTCTTTTTTTTTTTTTTTTGCGGTACTGGGGATCGAACTCAGGACCCTGCGCTTGTTAGGCAAGCGCTTATTCCACTGAGCTATATCCCCAGCCCTGCCACCTTGAAGTTTCTAGGGAAAAGTCAACAAAGCTGAGGCCCACTTGTTTACCTGGGCATATACTGATGAGAGGAGGCCGATGAATGAATCGCGTGCTACTCTAACTCCTGGTATGCTTCCCTAAGTGAATGAAAGTGAGATGAACCAGATGCGTGGGTTCATGGCCTACTAGAAGCAGGAGCACCCTGGCTGCCCACTCACTGTGTCTGTTTGTCTTTCATGCTTATTTGCCCTTGGGTCAAGGAAAAAGCTAGCAAGGCTAGGCTGAGTCGCTACATACGAATTGAATCACCAAAGCTGAACCAAGAACATATGAAAAGCCTGATGATCCAATAATATGCAATGAAAGTGAAGCAGTGACAGAAGCACTATACACTGAGAAGAGCCCAGGTCATGACTGATTCAGTGCTGGATTCTACACGAACTTCAGGGAAGATGTAACACCAATTATTTACAAACTCTAAAAATGTACTTGGAGAAGTGATCACCACTTTAATGGTGGTGGAAAAAATGTCTATGAAAATGCAACAAATTGAATGTGGACACATGTATCTCACTATGTGCTAAACTAAAATCAAAATGGATTAAAGATCTAGATGTTCAAACAAGAACACTTAATCTGCTAGAAGAAAAAATAGGCACAACTTTTGAAGGCATACAAGTAGGCAATACTTTCTGAGAAGAATCTCATTAGCAGAAGAAATAACACCAAGAGTCAACAAATGGGATCCTATCTAAATAAACAGCTTCTGCTCAGCAAAGGAAACAACCAATAGATTTAAGACACAAGTTACAGGGCTGGGGATATAGCTCAGTGGAATAAGTGCCTGCCTAGCAAGCGCAAGGTCCTGAGTTCGTTCCCCAGTACCGCAAAAAAAAAGAATTAAAAAAAAATAAGACACAAGTTACAGAATGAGAAAAATATTTGCTGGCTATTCATCAGATAGAAGGCTAATATCTAGAATATATAAAGAACACAAAAGCTTAGACCCCACAAAATAAAAGCTCCAATCAAAACATGGGAAAATGAGATGAACAGGTATTTCTCAGGGGTAAAATAAGCAATAAATTCATGAAAAAATGTTCAGTACGCCTGACCATCAGAGAGATGCAAATCAAGACAAAAATGAGATCCTTTCAACTCTAGAAAAAATTGAAGTCATCAGGAAACTCATAACAAGTGCTTGTAAGGCTATGGTAGAAAGAAACACTTTCATATTGTTGATGCAAATTAAAGTGTTGCAATTTCTATGGAAATCTACAGGGAGTTTTCTAAAAAAAATAAAAAATACAAATTGCTTTTGACTCAGCTATTCCCATTCTAGGTACATCCCCAAAGGAGTAAAATACATCGTATTACAGTGACACATGCAAATTCATGTTTAGAGTAGCATAATTCACAGTAACTGAGTTGTGGAAGTGATCTATAATCTACATGCATATGGATAAAAACTAGAATGTTTACACAGAACAGATTACTACTGTGCCATAAAGAATGATAAGCTTGAGTCATTTTCGGGAAAATGGATGCACCTTGAGATCAAAATATTAAGTGAAATAAGTCAGAGACAGAGAGCTTAAATGCCACATGGGTTCTTTTACATGAAAAATCCAAAATATACAGAGCAAAATTAAATATAGATAATAGGAAGTGGGAGATAGAATTCATTTAAATAGAAAGGGATCAAAGGACGGAGAGAACAGAACGGTGTTGGTAAGGGATGGAGAATAGTCCCAGTGAGTGATGTACACCTGTCTCTTTCCTAAGAGGAGCACAAATATTATATGCTGCAAACATAGACTGATAAAAAAATTAAAACTTTGGAATAAAGGATATGTTGGTTCACATGCAAATCTTCCTCTAGCATTACATAAAGTCCTGTTGCCTTAGAATCTAATTTCTTTCTCTTTTTTTTGTCTTCTTGAGACAGGGTCTCTCACTGTGCAGTTCAGGCTGGCCTTCAGCTTTCTTTGTAGTACAGGCTGGCCTGGAACTCACAACAATGCTCCTGCCTCAGCCTCCCAAGTTCTGGGATTACAGGCATGTGCCACTACACCCAACCACTCATTTTGTATTTTTAAATATGTTTTATCAATGATGACTAACAAATAATAGATTCTATTTTGGTATGTTTATACATGACTTATTGGTCATGACCCTACTCCTACTACCAACTTATATTAGCCTGATAGCTGACCAAGATAGCTGACCCACAGTGAAGAGTTAGGTCTAATTTGGTTCACAGTTTCATTAGTCTGTGGTCAGCTGTCCTACAGGCACAAACCTGATAGCACAATAGTGTGCTAAAGAAAATCAGCTTGGTATATGGGTGCTGGGAACCAGAGCAGGCAATCAGCACCACAGAGGAAAGGACCAAGAATCATATGAGCTCCCAAAGCCACACTTCTGTGACAAACCCAGAAATAACGAGAACTATGCTTTCCTGGTTATGCAGGCAATCGCGTGGACACAGTCAAGCTTAGCCATCACACATTCCTGTAATGCCCAGTGATTCCTTTCCTCCCCCTCAGCCCCTTTGCTCTTTCCTCCCTCTGCCCCTCACTGCATCCTCATCTATAATAAATCTGATACTTCAAATCTCAGTTTTAATAAACCTATTTTTACAAGTTTTAAGTGTACACAGAAATGTACAAACCGTACAGAGAGATTCCACATAAACATCCTATGTTCATATACTGTATTAGTATAGTACACTCTCACCAACTGAAACTAATGACTATTATTTATCTCCTATTCAGATTGCAGTAATTTTTATCTGAGGTTTTATTTTCTGTTCCAGGATTCCAGTAAGGATAGTGCCTGACATTATATTAACGTGTCTTCATAGTCTTCTGCAGAGGCGAGTGCTTCTCGGAATTTTTTTGATTTTATACGGCAGCTAGGAGTTGGAGACATGGCTCAGTGGTAGAGCTCTTGCCTTGGGTTCTATCCTCAGCACCGCATAAAAGGAGCTAGACTCTTCTGCCACCGTCTTAATTTTTATCTAGGGACAATCCTATCTCCTAAGTGAGCTCTCCAATTATAATTCCATGTTTAGTGCCGAAAAGTTCTGTGGATTTGTGGGAGATCATGTCACTATCCATTATTAAATTATGAAACAAAAAAGTTTCACCATTTGAATAATTTTCTGTTCATTTTCCAGATACTCATGTAAATGGAAAGAAACAGCAAGAGCCTTCTCAGACTAGCCTCTGTGTTTATCAATATACCATTAAAATGCATAGACAATTTTGTGAACTGACAGTTAATTCATTTTTTATCACTGAAGAATAGTCCGTAATTTTATTGTTCTAATATTTTGCTTGTATGAAAGAAATTTTTAAAATCGTGTCTAATGTGCATTCATTAAGAACATGCAATAGAGAAAACATTCCTGTACAGGATTTTAGGTCAACATATGTTTTCACACTAATTGTGTAAATATGGTGGATCAAGAAGTCTCTAAGAGAATTTTCTACCTACAACTTTTATTTATTATTTCTAAGCAGCTACTGATAGGGGCAACCTTAATAATGTACATAAAATACGTAATTTTGTACCTGACTTTATTTATTTTTTGAAACAGGGTCTCACTATGTAGTTCAGGCTGGCTTTGAATGGCCTTGAACTTGCTTATGTAGCCTAGGCTGGCCTCAAAATCGCAGCAATCCTCCTGCCTCAGCCTCTCGACTGCTGGGGTCACAGATGTGTACCACCACTCCCAGCAAGTACCTGACATTTTAAACAATAGCTGGTGGACCCATCTCTAACATTATGTCAATCTAAAGTAAGCTGATGATTGATAAATGCTTTTTTAAAAATAATGATCTGATAGAGCTGATGCACATTAGAATCATGTATTTATTTTAATAAGCATAATGTTTAGAAGAAATTAAAATCAATGTCTTCACTTATTTTAACTAAATAATTAAATTTTACTATTATATATAAAATTATATATACCTGTGATAAGCAACACGTTTTCAAATATGTACACATAGAAGGAACAGTTAAATGACACTGTATAACATTTTATATCTTATTATTACTGCCCGTTTCATTATGTTCCAAAGAAGCCACCTCTTCTCTCACTAAAATAAAACAAAGCACTATTTATTATAAATATTTGAAGATAGCAATATTCTTTCCAAAGGGACAATTCTATTTCGGTTTATGCAGATAAATTCACTTGTAACACTTCTCGTAGTGTTTAACTTCAGTTTTGTTATTGCTGTACATTGTTACAGACAAAGAAAGTATAAGTATCAAAGATATCTCAGTTGCTCTTTTTCAGATATTAAAATAACATAATTTTATGTGATTGCCAAAGTTATGTGACCAGAAATTAAAAGAAAAATTAAATTACCAACAAAATTGTCTTACCTTTGAATAATTCAAATAAACATTTGCTATCTTTAGAATGGGTTAATTTAATGTTAAAAACAGTAAGATAACAAAGAAAAGGTTTTATTATGAAAAGTTCCTTACTGATAGTTTATAAACTAATAGTTTATAATAGTTTATAAACTAATAGTTTTATAAACTAAAAGCTAAGCTTTTCTTTTTCGCCATTTATTTGTTGCATGAAATACGTACATGAAGGTTAGAAATGGGTCACTATATTCTCTGGGAAAAGCTGAGGGGACTTCTATTGTAACATATTTCCATAGTTCTGCTTTCACCAAGATGAAAGGCAGCAGCGGAGATGGAATTTAGGCAATGCAGATGGCATACACTCAGTAGGATGCAGTCAAGAGCTATTCCATTTATTATTTAATGTGACTCAGTTTCATTTTTAGGCTCAAGCATCCTTCCTAATACTTCTGTTCATATCTTCCCTGAAATTTTTATTCCATCTTTGCAGCAACTAATTTACTCTTATTTCTTTTCTGAAAGTGACTACTGAAGTAAATTATACCGTCTGTGGAACAATGCTTTCCATAAAACTGCGGTTTCACCTTTGTTCTCTGTTCCATTTCCTGACTGAAATCTTGATAAATGAATATAAAGTTACTTATCATAATAATGATGGCTGCATGTGAATTCCCAAATAAAATGATACAGTTTATTCCTGAAGGCTTGTGTCTCAAAAATCTGTTGGAAAAAATCTAAAATGTACAAAACTTCATAGTTAGATGAATGGTTGTGTGTGATGAATTTTAAGCTAATGAGGAAAACTAGGTAAGTCATGAGCCTGAAAATGATATATTTGCCTTTACTTAAGAAACAGCAGCAAAACCAAAATGTTACATATGTAAGAATTTCAAGCTGAGGCCTCTAAAATTCTTAGCTTAGTTTAGAGAAATTAGGTGCCTTTAGGGTATAAGCTACTTTGAAATTTTTGTGCCATTAGCTACTATGGCAAGTGCGTATAATACAGACAAGGTCATTGCAAATTTCTGTTGCTTGTAACATGTTAGGAGTTGATAACATTTTTTTAAACACTGACTTGACTCACTGAAACATCATTCAAATTGCCTAGAGATATTAATTTAATAAACTACTAGTTAAACACATAATTTAATAAAAACTTACAAATCTGTGGGAACTTGATGGTCCCCATCGGACTATTCAGAAGGCATGGAACACTGTCAAGACTAAATTCATCTTATAGGTACAGCAATTGCTTGTTAATGAACCTACAGTGCCCCAAAGCCCAGGAAAATGACCCTGGTGGTAATGGCGTTGATGTGTATAATGACTTCAGCTGGGCGGCTTTTACAGAAGAGAAACACACTAGGAAATCTGTTTTGAAATGTTCCAAGGAGACATTTTGGTTTACTGAACACAGAACTTAATTTTATAGGATTGTTAGAAATTAGTGTTTGTAAAGACAAAATGGACAGTTACAACTAGAGCTTCCTTGGAACAAGATTTCCACAGGGGTAATGTTTATTGCTAATAGAATTTAATTCCCTGTATTTTCAAAGCTATTACGTGCAAAGTTGCTTAACAAAGAATGTGGACTCAGAGCCCTTTTTATATTCATCCTAATGTTGATGTTAAGTGTAATTAGCATCAAGCAATCTTAGCCAATGTCTTGAAGTCTCAACTAAAAACAAGAAATTAATTAGATTGGATTTAAGCTTTTACCTAGAGGGAAAAAGTACTCCCAAGAAGAACATTTTACAAATTTAAATAAAACACTTTTTAAAAAACCGCATACTGATACATATTCTCATGGCACCAAAGCAAATACATGCATTTATTTTTCTGTCAAATTAGATGTCTTTACTTGTTGTTCCATTTTATGCATTCATATAAATTCACTTATGTAGATATATTTGTATCCACAGTTATAGAAAGAAATATTCAAGGATATATTCATGATCAGTGTAAAAGTCTCCAATTTTGATGGAGAAATTCTAGTTCAAAGATCACTGAGAACATTTTGCTCTCTCTAAGCCCTTCAAAATTCCATTGGATTGTCTCTAATGTTCTTTTAAATTATTATTTTCTTACTCTTTTAATGATTTGACCAATCTTCTATTCTTACATCTGATAATCTGAGCATCTTCATTGAATATAATTATAACAACCACTGTTAATCCCTATCATTTGGTTAGAAACCCTGTATCATTTTTAACATCCTAGCTTTGTGTTGTATAAGTATTTTGCTATTGTTCTTTTTTTGTACTATTTTTAAAAATTAAAATTAAAAAATTCCATTGGAAATAAATGTCAGTAAATTATGCACAAGAAAACAAACATAAGAACTATAGAAAATGAAAAATAGAATCACAGTTTTCCAGAAACTCTGAAGATAATTGTAGGAGAAAAGGTAACTAAGTTATTAGAGATGAATTCCTTTATAAGAGGAAGAGGGTGGGAAGAATTGGGTAGAGGAAAAATCGATTCAGAATGCAGGCCCAAGAGATTTCGGTTAACTTCGTGGGAAACTTCAATAAAAGTTATGCTTTTACCCTGCATGGGACACAATAGCCAGACTTTAAATCTGTAATCCATTTCATCCTTGCCCATAAAATGTCCTGATTTTAGCCATATTAGATTGAAGCTGAGAATATCTCTGCAGCAAACAGCAGGAATGCTGTCCATTGACAGCAGTATTAATAGATGAACAAGTTCGTTCTTGGATGTAATTTGAACTATGCATCTTTATGTCTTTCACACCCAGGTTTCTTGTAAAACAAGCCTGGAGGCAAGACTTGAAAGCAGCTAAAGGGAACACTGTACTAAGTGAAATAAGCCAAGTACAGAGAGATAAATATTTCATGCTCTTACTTATATGTAGAAGCAAAGACAACAGAATTCATAGAAGCAGACAGTCTCTACAATTATTCATGGTTCAGAGGCAAAGAAGTGACAGAGATGAGGAAATATTAGGCAAAGATACAATATCAGGTACAAAGTTTGTGTTATACAGAAGTAGTAAGTTTTTTCTAGATCTGTTCTATAGCATAGTGATGACAATTAATAGCAATATATATTTCTGAGTGCTAAGAGAAAAAACTTCAGATGGTTCTTATTACTTATCAGTGAAAAAATAAGTAAATAAAACAGCTAAAATGTTTAACAGAAGCAAGCCCATAAGATAGGAGAAGAGGAAATATAACATGCTGCAGTACCTCTCAGATTACTCCCTCATCACAAGATAACAAGCGTGCCCATATGACTCAAATTCTCTTGACATGTACAAGTAAACTCTTATTGGCAAATCTAGCCACAAAGGCCAGAGTAAGTTAAGAACAATAATAAGCCATGGAAAAGGGAGAAAAGTGAGGGGAAAGTGAACCAATTTGTAGTCACTGTCATGGGAGGGGATGACAGGGAGAATCTGGTTGCTCGGATCTCCTGTCTGAAAGAACATGATGCAAGATTCCACAATAAAAACCTATAGGGAAGACTTCACATAGGGTTGGTTTAAATCCATTAATCCCTGGGGATCAGTGATTAGAGGGCATCCAAATAACTGTTAGGGTTTGGGGTTACTCTGCAAGGGGAACAATATAAAACAGGACACAAATTTTATAAGATTATTTATAATAGTCACCCAAAGAATCATATACAAGATAGTGAGGGAAATCTGTCCACACAATAAGACCAAGGAGTCTAGTTGAGGGTCTGGATCCAAGGGAAATGTCTTGCATGAGTCCAGCTGAGGACCTAGAGCCCATAGCAATAGCTCATGCAGTCCTGTTTCATGGATCTGTGCTGGGAAGGCCCAAAGGTTGGTGGTGGAATCTAGGAAGTCTGTGCCAGAAGGATGAAGGATCTCTGCTAGCAGGCTGAGGGATCTGCACTGGAGCCGAGAAGGAACTCACACAGAAAGAACCAGAGCTCCCCTGAAAAGTACTGTGGCCATCCTCAGCAATAGTGAGGTCCTGAGCTCCTCCAGTGGTGAAGACAGCTGAGTTCCCATCAGGAAAGTCAACACAGCAAGCTTCTCCAGGAAACTGAGCTGTGCACCTCCTTTCCCTCCGGAGCCAGGAAATGATGCTCAGAGTGAGGACCAGCGCTCCCCCAAAGTGAACTGAATCTGTTCTCAGTACCAGCAAGGTCCCAAGCTCCTCAGAGGATGAGAACAGCTGAGTTCATCTGGAAAACCAGCATGACGAGCTCCTCCAACAGAACCAACAGCTTCTTACAGCTTCTGATTTTTACACTGCTGGCCACAGTCCCCAGGTGGGCCTGGAGACCACAGCACCTCTTGTGCTGACTCATTTCAGCTGGGGGTTATTTGCTGACCACCAGCCGTCAGTCCACTACATTGACAGTCAAGATTAAATCAATAGCTTCACCTAGATGTAACTAACAAAAATAGTGTCTGTGTTTTGGATTTCTGCCAAAGCATATTATATATTTGCAGACTTCATTAAAGATATCAGGTGATTAAAAAGAACATGACCATGTTTCTTGTCCATAGTAGCCTACTAATTATCAGATAGCTAAAAATTAATGTCCCATGCTTTAATTTGTATACAACATGACATGTTTGTCAAAGGCTCTCTTTGCACAAACTTTTATATAGAAATAAATACATTGGAGCATGTCCATCCAGTGAAGGATATAATCAAGATTCCAGAAATTGCTCATATCAAATATATTTGCTATGGCACTCATTTAAATTGAATGTAAATATTAAGTCCAATTGATTTGTGTTAATTTGAATATGCTAGTCTATTTTATGGAGTGTGTAAAACATTGACAACATTATCAATAGAGATTCTTAAAATTTGATTTGAAATGTTGGAACAAGTTTTTAAGTCATAAGGAAAAAAATTATCTGCTAGCAGTAGCTGACATCCTTAACTCAGTTTGAATTGTAGTTAAATGCAATACCCAAAGAATATTTTAGAAGTGAATTTCAATGCTGAAAATATGCTAATATGAATACTGAGGGAAGTAAAAATCTGATAACTTCAAATGAAAATTTATAAGAATTTATTTCTATAAATTTCATTTTCATTTTATATTCCACATATAAGATTATTTATGCTAGGTTAAAAATTGCTTTCTTGAATAATCTTGTGAGATCAAACATTGCTATTTATTGTACCATAAATATATAGTGTGTTTTAATATAAAAGTAGCCACATAAGTTTCTATGTTTGTAAATTTAATTTTATATTAATAGTAAAACTTAGAAAAAGAACTACATAATTACCATATTGTATGTAAGATGTAAGTAAGATGTCAAAATTAAAATTAAATAAGTGCATTTTTTCATGTACAATAAAAAGAAAAAGGGAGCTTTTTTCATGAAAAAGAGGCTGAAAAGTAAAAAAGAAGCATAAGGTAAATATTAACAGGTAAAATTACTAGAAAATATTTTTATAATTAGAATGTGTATCACTACAAAAGATTTGATTGTCTACTCAAAATCACATGAAGCAGAGATCTTAACTGGCATGAAGCTGTAATAATGATTTGAAGAATAAGAAAGCCAAGAGCTTCTCTGAGGTAGAGGGAAGTCTGAGACAGAAAGAGACGCACCAAGTACTTCACACACAAGACGTGCACTGTGGGCCAGAATAGGCGTGGCCTCTGAGGAGGTTTGCAGAGTTCCTTCAACACTGTAAAACATTTCCATATTACGGTACCTGGGGTTGCACATCATAAGCAATACTGTCAAGGATCTGTGCCTCAGAGAACAGCAGACTGGAGCATTATTTATTGGATATCATCTAGTAGCCAAATACACAATCCTAAGAACATTTCAGAGATGGGATATCTTTATTTCAGCAAATATCGCTATTTCCTTGTAAGTAAACTAAACAAAAAGACCCTTTTATGAAAGATAAGTGGCTGAGTGTCTTTGGAGTTGTTCTGCATCTTCTAATCTAGTCCATTGATCCTCAAGTCTGATTTTTGTTTCTTTGTTGGTTTTGTTCTTTTTGTATTCATTTGTTTTGCTTTGGTTTGGTTTGGGTTGGATTGGGCTGACTTGGGGTTTTCTTTTCTTTTGGCCAGTACCATGCTCCTTTTATCACAGTATCTCTGTAGTATAATTTCAAATTAGGGGTTGTGATGCTCCCCACCTTGCCTTTGTTGCCCAGAGTTGTTTCTGCTATTTTAGAGTTCTACATATTTTTAATATGTAAAACTAGCATCTAGATCCAAATAAAATAAACATAGAACTCTCCTCAATTGCCACTTTATTCAACTAAAAATCAGAATTCAGAGACATCTTTCTGGAAAGAAAACATGAGCAAACAGATCAGGAAAACTCTGATTAGGAAAAACATTAATGGTTTATCTTTGTAAGGAAAGTACATATGTTACATATGTACAAAACACCACCACAAAACCACTATCACAGGACAGTGCTCCAGTTGGATGGGACCAACTCAGTTCTCTTCCCTTTCTTGCTTGTCTTCAAGAACAACTGTAGTCTGTGCTGGGAATGCAACACCAGAGACCAGAATGTACATGCCCAAAGTGGTTGGATTCTCTCCCGGCCCCTACCCCATACAGCAGTGGAACTTCTTCAGTACTTTTGCTCAGCTGACTGTGGCATCACAAATCATATAACACATGGTAGACTACCTTTCAAAGTCTCACTTCCGCTTTTCAAGAGAGATACATGCAGTAGATCTCCATCTAACTTACACAATATCTGAAATTTGAGGAAATGCCTTATGATGAATCCTGGGTGATTGTGGCCCATTGGTCTTCCTCTGTAAATAAATTCACTGTATATAATGTGAATAAAGGTTGTTAAACCTGAATCACAAAAGTTGATAGTCAGTGCTTCACACCAATGTTTATTTTTTTTAACTTGAAACTGAATTTATTTTTTTCTGATATTTTTTATTTTAAAAGTAAAAGAACGAAAACATATTAACAAATAGACAGCCATTGTACTATAGACTTCTATCACTTTATTGAAAGGAACAGTTAATGATTAATTATTTGATCAATCTGGCATGTCTATATTTCTTTTCCTGAGTATGCACTTCGAAGTCATCGATATATAATACAATAACCATTGTTAATTCCCTGTCACCTTGTCTGTAATTCAGTATTGCTTATACTATTCTTGTGCAACCAATGTTTATTTTTAAAAGCAGAGAAGAAGAATGTATTTCAGAGGGAAAGGAAAAAGAAGGTCAGAGTAAGCAGATTATTTTATTTTAGAATTCTAATCGGTATATAAACATAGAAATACATGACTTCAGTGTTAATATATATTTTCCCATCAGCTTCTGTTTAGGATATGGAAATTCAGAAAGAACACCACTCCAATCATTATAAGAAGGAAAAGAGCTTAAAGGCTATGTAACAAAAGCCTTTTCTTGATCCCTACAGACACACATAATCACAAAACAAATAACTCTCTTGAAATCTAAGGAAAGGGAATCATCACCAAAAAGATACATGCGTGTAAGTTATTACCTAAGGCAAAATCTGGGTAGCATACACATTTGTAAGAATAATTCAGGTAAAATATTTATGAATTGCTTGTTTTGTTTGTTTGTCATTTGTTTTGGTACTGGAAATCAAACAGGGAACCTTACACTTGTTTTGTTTTTTGACGGGGTCTCACCATACTGTCTAGGCTGACCTCAAATTCACTATGTAGCCCAAGTTAGCCTCCAACTTGAGATCATCCTTCTGCCTCAACCTCCCAAGTACTGGAATAATAGGCATGCACCACTATGCTCGGCCCTTCAATTGCTTAAAACTGAGTGGGGGATAGGTTGAGAATACAGAAATCCTGAAGCAAAGCCACAAAGGATTAACCTATATTTTAGCTGGTGATATGCTAGTTAGTTTAACTTGGTCAATCCACAGTGCAAACACGCACGTATCAAAACCTCACATTGTACTTCATACCTACATAAAATTGTTGTTTGCCAATTAAAAATTTAAAAACTTAAAAATCAGTCTAATTAAAAAAGAAAACAAAAGGTAAAGAAACAAGAAAAGTCCATAATAACCTAGGAAACCAGTGACAGCCTCTTACTACACATGAGAAATTAGCAAAGTGAGGGATCAGCCCCTTCAGGATGAATGGATGGCCATCACCATTCTTCTCCAGATCTCCTGTGGAACAAAAGTTTAAACCATGTGATCGAGATATATTGCCACATTCATAGCATGGATGACATCCATTAAAACTGTGGAAAGAAATAGTACAATTTCTGCCTCCAGGGACCAGACAATAGCTGATCTTCTATTACTGGCAAAAGTGATAATCACTGACTGAAATGACCTAATTCCCAGTACACAAAGATGGAAGATGGTTAGCCAGGAGTTGTGGTTCAGATACAAGCTCTTCCCCAGAGGCCCATGTGTTGAAGCTTAGTATCCAGTGAAGCGTTGCGGAGAGGTGCTGATGAGGGAGTGACTAGGTCACGGGGGCTCTGACCTCACCGCCGAATGGACTCCTGGGAGGAGGAAGAGACTGAGGACGGGAGATTCCAGGTCCTTTCTGTACAGAGCACCGGCCTGTACTGCAGCCTACCAAGGAGGCCACTACGTGAGAAAGGAAAGTAGTGGCACTTAGTACGCTTAAAGGCAGTTTGATGATATGCGCAAAAATGTGGGAGACTTTCACACTGCATCTAAAAACTATGAAGATGTATAGAATGGAGAAGAAGATCCTATCTACCTCCTAATGAATTTGCTGTGGCGGAAATGTTCTATCAATACTTTGTGCTTCTCACAGGCACCATGTATGTGCTACTACTGAGCATTTGTAATATAGCAAGTACTACTGAGTCGCTGAAATTCTAATTTTATTGATTCCCACTTAAATTTAAATAGCCCTAAATGACTAATGGATACTATATTGGACAACTCCAGATACAATGTTCCTATGAAAAATCACTACTATCCAATTAAATATCTCCTGCTTAAGGTCCTAGGAATCAATTGTGCCTAATTAGATTGTACACAGAGTTAAAGAAAAAAAATGAAAATTGATCTTTTTCACAGCAGGCTACAAGATTTTGTTCTTTTATTTGTACTGTTCAGGCTTTGTCCTCTTTCACATGAATTTCAGTAGAAGTTTGGAAAATTATGTAGAACATTTTGGAAATTTACTAGTTCTTAAAAACAACAGAAACAAAATTCATCAGAAAATATGACCACTTATCTTTTACCCCTAGAATAATATTCACTGCTCACTGATGAATGGATATATCTGCTTTATATTCTGACAGTTTCCTCTAAATAATAATCTTTCTAAAACATTTTAAGTAACATTTTTAGTAAAATATTTTAGAAATCACTATTATTTCACTTTTTTGTTGTTCCACTGTACTATTTAAATCAATGTACAGATGTTTTGAAAAAAATTGATTTTCCTAATTGCGAAAAAATTTTAGGTAAGCGAGAAATGCAGCAAAAACATAGTATGTGTTTCTATAAGAAATAATTTTTTGGCAGTATTCACATCTTTCATCTGTAAATTATTTTATTTCTTATCTTGAAATCAGTAAATAATCAAAAAGTCATGCAAATCTTTAGAATCTTAATAAGAATGATTATGATTTTAATAAGAATGTATCAATAATAATCAGAAATTCTTAGAAAAAAAATCTCAGAAAAATTCCCAGAAATTCCCTAGGAGCAGAGAACTTTGGATTTATTTCATTTAACCAATGGTGCTTTAACTTTCATCACTAATTTTTTTTTTTTTTGCTTCATTTATCCAAATGATGGTGGTGTACGTGCATGTTTCATTGTATAGCAGAGGTTACAAGTATGTACAAGGGCATATGTCCAAGGTAACCTCCTAAAACTCACATTATTTCTATATTCATCGAAAACTGAACTTCAGTATTAATTCTTGACACTGTCTCTTATATAGTATTTATAATTCCATAATGGAGATTTCATTTTCAGATATATATAGATATATATATCTATCTATATATATACAGCAAATCTTTTTAATTAGTTCTTAAAGTCCTTGATAACATGAAATATCTCCTTTTTTATTATTTTAAAGGTAAAAGAACAAAAATATATTAACAAACAGACACAAAGTAGCATAAGAATAGTACCATCAAAACTGAGTTACAGACAAGGTGACAGGGAATCTACAATGGTTGTTGCATTACACATTGATAACTTCGAAGTATATATTCAGGAACACAGATATAGACATGCAAAATTGATCAAACAATTAATCATCAACTATTCCTTACAATAAAGTGACCTAAGTCAGTAGTACAACTATGTTAGATATGCTGCATTTATATACATACTTACTTACATTTTTTAATATAATTTTTCTTTCTTTTTTAAAGTGTGAAAGAAAAAAAACTACATCAACGACAGAAAAAAAAAACAGAAAGCATTAACAAAGAGACACAAAGTAGCACAATAACAGTATAATCAGAACTGAATTATAGACAAAGCAACAGAAAACCAACAATAGTTGCTGCATTGCATATTGATATCTTCAAAGTGTATGCTCAGGACAACACATATAGACATACAAGATTGATCAAACAACCAGTCATCAACTATTCCTTACCATTAAGTGACAAAAGAGAGTAGAACCGTGTTAGCCATCCTGCACATATGTATATACATACATACATACATACATACATTTTTGCCTCTTTCTTTTCTCCTTTCCCTCGTCCCATTTGTTCTTTACTTTTGAGCAGATTTCCTTCTTGTCTCTTAGTTTATATTCCCACCCTCAGGTTCTTACACCAGTGACACAATACATTGCCTGCACATGTACCTCTCATTTATTTCACTTATAAGTATGCTGTCCAATTGTGACCATTTGCTTACAAAGGCCCCAAATCTGTCCCTCTTTATAGCTGAATAATATTCCATTATATAAAAATGCCACAATTTTTTAATCCAGTCTTCTGTGGATGGACACTTGGGTTTCTTCCACAATTTAGGTATTACAAATTTCACTGCTATAAACATGGGTGCACATATATCAGAGTGATATGATGTTTTCAGATCTTCTGGGAAAATACCCAGAAGGGCAATAGCTGGTTTGAATGGAACCTCTAGACCTAGTTTGCGGATAAATCTCCAAACTGCTCTTCACAGGGGTTGCACCAGTCTGCATTCCCACCAGCAGTGTAATAGAGACCCTATTTCTCCACAGCCTCACCAGCATTTGTTATTGGATGATATTTTAATACTGGCCAGTCTTACTGGGGTGAGATGAAATCTCAGTGCTGTTTTTATTTGCATTTCTTGAATGACTAAGGATGTGGAACATTTTCTCACATATTTATTTGCCATTTGTATTTCTTTATCTGAGAAGTGTGTATTCATCTCAGATGCCCATTTCTGGATTGTGTCTTTGAATTTGGACAGGTACATGTTTTTTAATTCTTTGTATGTTCTAGATAGAAGACCTTTGTCTGAGGGACAGCCAGCTAGGATTTTTTCCCAACTTGTGGGTTTTCTTTTTACTTTGCTGGTGATTTCTTTAGATGTACAAAAACTTCTCAGTAGGATGAGGTCTCAATTATTGATTCTTTGAAGTGTTTCCCTTGCAGTTTCGTTTTTGTTCATGAACTCTCTGCCTACTCCTATCTCTTAAAGATTTTTATCTACTTTCTCTTCCAATAGATTTAGAGTTTCTGTTTTAATGTAGAGGTCTGTGATCCATTTTGATCTGAGTTTGGTGCATAGTGATAGACTTGGGTCTATTTTCAGTTTTCGGCAAGAGGCAAGCCAGTTTTTCCAGCACCATTTATTAAACAGGCCATCCTTTTTCCAGGGAGTTTGGTTGACCCCTTTGTCAAATATTAGGTAGCTGAGTGGGTTTTTCGGTATGGTTGCATCTTCCAGCCTGTTCCATTGATCCTCAGGTCTGTTTTTCAGCCAATACCAGTTTGATTTTATTACAGTAGCTTTGTAGTACAGTTTCACGTCAGGGATTGTGATTCCACCTGACTTCTCCTTATTACCCAGGACTGCTTTTGCTATTCTGGGTCTCTTCTGGTTCCAGATGAATTTAAGGCATATTTTCTCTAGATCTGTGAGGTATGCTAACGATAGTTTAATGGGAATTGCATTGAATCTGGACAACAGTTTTGGTAGTATGGCCATTTTCACAACGTTAATTCTTCCTAACCATGAGCAGGGTATGTTTTTCCATTTATTGAAATACTCTTCAATCTCTTTTTCAGAGTACTGTAGTTTTCACTGAATAAATCTTTCACATTCTTTGTTAGATTGATTCCTAAGTATTCCAATTTCTTGGTTGCTATTGTAAAAGTTATGGTTTCCTCAATTTCTCTCTCGGTCTGTTTGTTGTTTGTGTATAGGAATGCTATTGATTTTTGGGTGTTAACTTTGCATCCAGCTATGCTGCTGAATTTGTCAATTAATTCTAGAAATTTTCTTGTGGAGTTTTTGGGGTCCTCCATGTACAGTATAATGTCATCTGCAAATAGTGATAGTTTAACTTCTTCCTTTCCTATCCTTATTCGTTTTATTTCTCTCTCTTCTCTAATTGCTCTGGCTAATGCTTCCAGAACTATGCTAATAGGAGTGGTGACAATGGACATCCTTGTCTTGTTCCTGACTTTAAAGTGAAAGTTTTCAGTTTATGTCCATTTAGTATGATGTTGGCTGTTGGTTTGTCATAGATGGCTTTGATCAGATTGAGGTAGAGGCCATCTGTTCCTATTTTTTCTAAGGTTTTTTTTTTTAACATGAATGCATGTTGGACTTTATTGAAAGCCTTTTCTGCATCTATTGAGATGATCATGTGGTTTTTGTCTTTGGCTGTATTAATATCATGTATTACGTTAATTGATTTGCGAATATTGAACCATCCCTGCATTCCTGGAATGAATCCTACCTGGTCGTGGAGTATAATTTTCCTTATGATTCACTGTAATCTATATGCTAGTATTTTGTTGAGTATCTTTTCATCTATGTTCATTAGAGAGATTGGCCTATAGTTCTCTTTCTTGGTTGGGTCCTTCTCTGGTTTTGGTATCAGTATAATACTTGCCTCCAGAAATGTCTTAGGGAGAGATGCTTCCTTTTCGATTTCATGGAAGAATTAGAGGAGTGTTGGCATTCAATCTTCTCTGAATGCTTTACAGAGTTCTGCTGTGAATCCATCAGGGTCTGGGCTTTTCTTTGTTGGTAAGTTTTTAATGATGTTTTCAATCTCATTAATTGATACTGGGTTTTTCAGGATTTTTGCATCTTCCTGATTCAATTTTGGTAATTTGTACATTTCTAGGAATCTGCCTATTTCTTCTCAATTTTCTATCCTATGTGAGTAAAGATTTTCAAAGTAGGTATTGATGATCTTTTGGATTTCTGTGTGATCTGTTGTGATTTCATCCTTTCATTCTTTATTGCCTGAATATGAGTTCTTTCCCTTCTTTTTTTGATAAGGTTGGCTAAGGGTTTCTCAATTTTATCTATTCTTTCGAAGAACCAGCTCTTTGATTCACTTATTTTATGTAGAGTTTTCTCCTCTCAATTGCATTAATTTCTGCCCTGAGTTTTATAATCTCCTCCCTTCTTTGGGCTCTTGGTTTGGCTTGTTGCTCTTTTTCTGAGTTTGTGGTATGCATTAGGCTATTTATTTGCTCTCTTTCTGTTTTCTTTGTATATGAGTTCATTGCTATAAATTTCCCTCTGAGGACTGCTTTCATTGCATCCCACAGATTCCGGTAGGTTGTACTTGCATTTTCATTTATTTGTAGGCATTTTTAAATTTCTTCTGTAACTTCTTGTGTGACCCTCTGGTTACTCAGGATGTTGTTGTCTAATTTCCAAGCGTTTAGGTTGTTTTTGGAGTTCTCTTTGTCATTAATTTCCAACTGCATTGCACTGTGGTCTGATAATATACATGGGATAACTTCAATTCTTTTGCATTTAGGTAGATATGCTCTATGGGCTAGAATGTGGTCAATTTTAGAGAAAGACCCATGTGCAGCTGAGAAAAATGTGTATTCTGATGTTGAGGGGTGGAACACTCTGTATACATCTACTAAGTCCATTTGTTCACACTTTTGGTTCAGGTCTGTTATTTCTTTGCCGAGTTTCTGTCCGGTTGCCCTGTCTCTTTGCATCAGAGGGGTGTTTAGGTCCCCTATTAAAATAGTGTTATTAGTTATTTGTTTTTTCACGTCTGTTAAGATTTGACTGGTAAAGTTAGGTGCTCCATTTTTTGTTGCATAAATGTTTATGATTGTTATCTCTTCCTCTTGCAGCTTTCCCCTAGCTAGTATATAATGGCCTTCTATATCTCTTTTGACTGTTTTTTGGTTTGAAGTTTACATTGTCTGCAAACATAATAGCTACCCCTGCTCTTTTCTGGGGACCTGTTGCATGGAGAATTGTTTTCCATCCTTTAACTTTCAATCTGTGGATTTCCTTTTCAGTAAATTTTGTTTACTGTATACAGCATAGCTTTGGATTGTGTTCCTTAATCCACTCTGCCAATCTTTTCCTTTTGACTGGTGATTTCAAGCCATTTACATTAATGGTTATAATGTTTATATGTTTGCTTATTCTAGTCATGTTATTTACTTGGTTGTTTTCCTTCTGTTGCTGTCTGTTTACTTACTTGTGCTGTTTGAGGGTTTATTTCTGAGATTGTGGTCAGTTTTTTCTCTGTCTAGAATATCTTTTAGTGCTTTTTGCAATGCTGGTTTGGCACTCATGAAGTTCTTCAGTTTTTCTTTGCCGTAGAAATATTTTATTTCTCCATTGAATTTGAAGGATAGTTTTGCGGGATACATCAGTGTGGGTTGGAAGTTGTTTTGCCTGAGAATCTGCAATATCTTGCTCCAAAATCTTCTTGATTTCATGGTTTCTGTTGAGAAGTCTGCTGTGATTCTGATGGGCTTTCCTTCATAGGTGATCTGTTTCTTTTCTCTAGTAGCTTTTAATATTTTATTCTTTTGCTGGATGTCTGTGATCTTGACTATTATATGTCTGTGTTTCATTTTCTTTGGGTTAAGGCTCGTTGGGGTTCTATATGATCGTTTAACTGTACTTCAGTGTCTTTTACCTTGTTTGGGAAAATTTCTGCTATTATTTCAGCAAATATTCTTTATATCATTTGTTTTGTCTCCTGCTGTTTCACTAACTCCTATATCTTGAATACTATTTCTTTTTGCCTCATCTTGCAGCTGTTGGATTGATTTTTCTTGGATCTGTAATGACTTTATGAGATCCTTCTTTTCACACTCATTAGCTGCCATGCTGTCTTCATGATCAGAAATTCTATCTTCGCCTTCATTTAAGTGGTTTTGCCAGCTTTCAGTGGAAGTTTTCAGTTCCTGGAAATCTCTTTGGATCTGTTTCATTCTTGGTAATTCATTCCTAAATTGCTCTTGTAACGTTTCCTTTTGTTTCCTATTTTCTTCTATTCTTTTATCTATTTCTTGTCTGTGTGTGCAGAACATTTCTTCCATTATGGTTTTCAGTTCATTTTTTGTCTGAGAGATTATTTCTACTTTAGTCTCTTTTGTGGCCTGATGGAATTGTTTCTGTACTTCGGATGTGATCATTTGTGAGATTGCAGGTATGTGACTAATTTCTGCTTTAATCTCTTCTATGGCCTGATGGAGTTGTTCCATTACTTCGGACATAATCATTTCATAAATTGCAGGTATGTGGCTTATTTCTGCTTTAATCTCTTCTATAGCCTGATGGAGATGTTTCTTTATTTCGAGTGCAATCGTTTCAGAACTTGCAGGTATGTGTCTTCCTGGTTCCCCTATATCCTCGCATCCAGGACTTACTCTGGGTGGGGTTGCATTCTGAGACTGCATTTTGTTCTTCTGTCTTCCCATTTGTGGATATCAGATTCAAACTATTGAACTATAAATTAACCAGGCAGTTCGCCAGGCTAAGGTCCGTTGCAAAGGCTGCTCCAATGTCTCCTTCTCTTCAGGGGAACGTCCCTTAAGCTTTCTGCTAAGAGTTCCGCTCAAAAGGCTGCT
Source organism: Dinomys branickii (assembly GCA_004027595.1). Classification (NCBI taxonomy): domain Eukaryota; kingdom Metazoa; phylum Chordata; class Mammalia; order Rodentia; family Dinomyidae; genus Dinomys; species Dinomys branickii. The sequence goes on from PVLD010008412.1 coordinate 53,683, forward strand.
CAGACGCTGCTTTGTGGGCTGAGCTACTTCCTACCGAGAGACCTGGCCAGGGCGTTTAAACAGCTCCCCCGCCCAGGGGTCCCTGCAGGCATGGGGGCCAAGCTCCTCCCCCACTCGGTGATCTGGTCATGGCACGCAAACAGCTCACCCATCCCGGGATCCGTGCAGGCAGGAAATTCCCAAAGTGTTAATATTTCGTGCTTCGCCTGCGATCTGCTGCTCCCTGGCGCTTCTCTCTAACATGAAATATCTCATTTATGCTTCTCTTTCATAATACTGAGAATCGTCTCCCAGTCTCCCAGTCTAATTATGCCTGCAGAATAGGAGGTATTAAGAAAAGTATTCACAAAATTTTAATTTTAGGAAGATTTTAGAGGTATTCTTGCTACTATGTCTGCCTTCCACCTAAACCATACTTTCTGTGTGCAAATATGAGTATTTGAGTTTATGTGTTCTATTTAAACAAATAATTAAAAGTGATTCAGGATTAACAGTTCCTTAACTGAACAAAGACAGTATACTTACACCTGTAAGGCTGGAAATGAGTTTGTTAATCTCCTTCATCAACCTTCCCCATTTTGTCTCACTTACCCTCAATTTTCATCCATGAGTAAAGTCTAAACCCTGTAAATGAATCAAACAAATGTAGAAGAGTGATTTCTGAAATATTTAACAATAATGGCATAAGCATTATCTTGTCAAAGTAGCAGACTCGAGAGCAAAACAATATAGCCAGACAGAGCTATATTATGCATATGACTATACTGGTTATGGCAGATGGCTATCAAACCTGAAAGCATATAAATTAATGGGAGAAATAGAAAACAAATGATTTTATAAGAATTAAGTGTTAAATGGTTTGCAAAGTCAAAGTATTTAATTTCACAGCACATTGTAACAAGGGATTATTCTTTTGTTGATATCAAAATACTACAGTTTGGTGAAATAATTTACATCGATGAGATAACTATAGTCAATACAATTAGAAGAAAAACCTCCAGTTTAAGTTGAATTTGGATTTACTCAAGACAAGAACTGAAGAAATTTATAAAAACATCAGCCTAATCCCATAATATTTAAAAATATAAACTTAATACTTCTTCCTTTGTGTTTTATTTCAGAGATACTTGGCACTGACTATAGACTAAGAGAATGTACTACATACATACATGTGCTTTTACTTTCAGTGGAATGGAGGATGTACCGGAAGCAGAGTCCTTCATGTACTTGCTGACCAGTGATCATGCCTGAAAATGGAGATGATGCATTGTAGATGTGGTGCCCAGCAGACAGTTCAGCAGATTCGGACAGTTTCCATCTCTCTTGCCTTCTCTCCATTCCCTCTAGCCAGCCTTGCCTTGATTGCCTTCTCCAGCCTAGGGTCACTTTTGGTCTTCTCCCCTAATATGCAATCATACCAGCATTGGAGCACTGTTACACTTCCTGTCAAAATGCCTACAGTCATTAGCCTATCATTCCTGATCCCTTCCAATCATAAATATGTCTCTACTGGAAATCTGTTTACTGTAATTACTGATTTGGTACCATTTTCAGTCCTGACATCAAGTGTTTGAAACTCAGGCGGTGCGTGTCAGCCCTGGCCTAAGGAGAACTCTCTGTGTCCTTTTGTTGCATAGCCCACTTGTTCCTCACCCCACTGGTCCAATAAAACCTCTTGGCTACCATCAAGGTTAGAACCTAATGGTCAACAACCAGTCAAGCCAATAAAATGTCCTTCAAGCAAATTTCCCTTAAACCAGCAAACCCACAGCTCCTGAAGAAAGTACTTGGGGATGGTGCTCAGGGCTGTTTAGAAAAGGTGCAGTCCCAGAGCTCCTCGGTTTCTCTCAGTCCCGCTCTCCACATACTGGTTTCATCACTGAAATTTTTTAGACTCCCCCATGGCCCTACTTGCATGCCCCTCTTCCCTCAGCATCTGTGTAAGGGCATTCTCTTATTGAATATGTGTGGTGGTGCTGCCTTTTCTGTGTCTTACCTGACTGATATGCTGACAGCCAGCTCTCTTCCTAGTCAGGATTCTCATGGAGACTGGCTTCATTTTAGGAGTAAAATGGCAATGGTTAGACAAAGGCTGCAAAGGGATATGGCAGCATATTCAGCTTTCCTGCAAGAACAATATCCAGTCACAGCTTGGACACCTAGGCGTTAGCCTGTCCAAAGTATAACAAAGTATCCTGTAAAAGGCACTACAAACACTGACGGTCATCTCCCCGGAGGCTCCACCAGGGAAGGACTAGAATTTATTGCCATGCTTTAGAGAGAGAGGGTAAGACCAAAAAGAGAAAACACTGCAGTCCTACTCTACTCTGTTCTTTAGCTTTTAAGAAAATCAATCAAAATATATTTCTTTGAATAAGCATACATATATGATTTATTTTGAGTATTAATATTGAATTACTTTACCAAACATGCGTATGTTAACCTTAAGATTTACACATTATTTTTAAAATATAAAACAAAGAATTCAACAATATTATTGAAATAAGCTTTTAAAATCAAGTTAAGTTTATTGAAATGTATTTTTGCGATAAGAAATATGATTTACAAAGATTTACAAGTTATTGAAATGATTCTTTTCTATTAATCATGTTTATATATAAAGACATTTGCAATAGTCCTGTCATTTTAGTTAGTTTGGAGCTCTAAATCTTAATTAACTGTGGCAGACAAAATATGAGTACACACAGGTCCAAATAAAAATCTCCTTGACAAAAGCTATAAATGTTTAAACAAAGAACATTTTACAAGAGTAGAGTTTACTGCAGTCCCTCTGGTGAAATGTACTTTTGTGGTAGTATAGTAATCATGTTGGAAAAGTTTAATCAAGCGATACACATGTATTTTTGCAAAAGTACTCATATATATTTTCTCCCAGAAAACAATGGTTACAAAACTTCCACAAGACCTAGTGAATTTAAGTTAGGAATGATACCTACAAGACGATAGACTAAAATTTCCAAATTCAAGCTGCATGAAGCAAAGCTCTGCGTGATTGCAAAGTATACAAGATGGTGCTATGCCTGAGAGTTCTTGTTTAAAGAACTGTAGGGAAATGTTTAACAGATAGCCAGACATAACGTGTTTATTCAGCCGGGAGAAAGGCCTGAACTTCAAATGTGATCCCGCTTCCCCTTCCAGTATGACCCTTCCTTTCTCTAAATACAGCAGAGATCGATCGCTTCTCGGCCTTTTGGTTAAGATCAAGTCTAAATACAGCAGATATCCCCTTTCTAAATCTAATGGTTGCTGGAATCATATACATGTACCTGAAAAAATAGCTAAGCTTACCTAAACAATACCTACATGAATTGGTGTTTGGTGACACGAGTCAGCGAAAGATTTTCTACGGAAGAAGGCCTAGCTAGGAAATGACACTTTCTAAGTGGATTGGTCAGAATGAAAATAATCCATCAGGTTGGAGACTTCCCAGTATATTTTACACCTGGCTAGTGGAATACTCATTTTAAAAACAATCAAAAATGTTGATATTATCACTTATTGGTTAATGATTCTATCATAGCCTGAGGGGAAAATGATTGAAAAAGATTAACAGCTTACATTTCAAACAATTAATACAAACAATATACTTGGATATAGAGTATGACTGGGACTGCTGACTCTGTGTTTTGCTCCTTTAACTGGCAATTACCTTTTATTTCTTTTTTCCAGCACTGGCCGAACACACTTTGTTTCTGAATAATGTAGAGACACAATTTCCATTTATGCCAAGTTTATACATTCCCTCTCTGACATAGAAGAAGGATTTTTAATACAAAAAAAATTGTTTCTCAAAAGAAAAATATATACTGCAAAGTACAAATATAAGTGGTTGTTGTTATTAGAACAAGAATGAAAAATAAATGGGCAGAGAAATAATCCAATGTTAGGTTTTGAGGCGTATCAATATCCTCCTATAGATAAGCTGCTAGATGAAATCATTCTAAATTAGAAACATCCTTAATTATATTTCTTTGCTGCCCTAAACACTTTTCCTACATCAGAATTTAAATGTATTATTCAATATAGTTTACATAAAAGAAAAAATCATCAATTCCTTGGGACACCTTCTAATTATACCTTAGAAATTTGAATAAATGCAATGTTTATTATGAGTGATTTAAAGTTTGATAGAAAAAATAATTCAAAACTATGAAATATAGCTTGACCTTGAGAAAAGTAACATCCTGGTAGACTCACACAGACTGTTGAATAGAAAAATTTGCTTCATTTTCATATATTTCAATATGATCTTCTGCCAGTTAATTATAGGTGTGGATTATCTTCATATGTGACTAGGCAGAAATGCATCATAAGTTTACTACATTATATTTTACAAGTTATATGTGATAATTTTTAAGACTCCTAGGTGTGATTTTTGTATGAGTGTGACTCACCAGATTGACTGTTCTCTCTCGCCTCTGTCTTACCTAAGATGTTAACAAGAGAGTATGAGTAAGAACTTTATCGATGAGGAGGACGAAATAGTGAATATCAATATTTCTCTTTCCCAAAGACCAGTGATAAAGAAACAAATAAAAGGAGGAAAGAGGACGGAGGGATGAAGAGAATGAGATGGGATACCGAGGAGCACTGAGAAGAAAAGCTTTGTCCTGCAGAGGGTTCAGCCGCCATGAGTCAGACCACAAAAGAGACTGGAAGTGTTCATTACTCCAGTGACTTGTTTTCCTGAGACATAAAATACCAATTTAATTCACTAATTTGACCCCTTTATACTCTGTACAGAAAATATATTCTGAGTAGCACCTACCCGATGATCTTAACATTCATAGAGTAGGTAGATTAGTTGTAGTTTATGTGTTTTTAAATATTATGTAAATAATGCATCGACATTTAACCTACCTTACTTGACATGGTAATTTAAATAACAGAAACAATGAATTTTTATTATAACTTTAATATTTTCATGGATTATCTGATTATATATTTTAGGACTAAATATATCCATCCTGCTTGAAATGCTTGTTTTTATTTAAATATGAAGGAAATGCTTAGAGAAAATTGTTGTCTTGGTCACTTTTTAGTCACCAGGACAAACTACCAAACAACCACAACGTAAAACAGGTTAACTTTGACTCAGAGTCTTGCAGCATTTAATCCATGGTGCTGCGGCTCTGCAGCAGGAAGGCATGGTAGTAGGTTCCGAAGTAGGAAAGATGCGCGTATCACAGCAAGCAAGGGAACAGACAGAAAGGACCATCCAGGGGTGGAAATGAACCCTCCCAGGTCACACACCCAGTAATCCACCGATTTTGGCCAGGCCCTATCTGCAGACAGCACATTTAACTACAGACGCATAACTACATTCGTGTCCTGATGGGAATGGCACCCCTGTGATGAAACAACCTTCCAAAAGCCCCGCCTCCACACAGGGATGGCTTCTCGGGGACCTTGTAGATATAAACCATAACAACTGTTTCTTTTCATACGCAATTCACAATGCTAAATGTGATACCAAAATTCTGTGAGTGAAAAGACATATCGACCTCTCTCGAAAAGATGAAGCACTTCCAAAGACAACGATCTTCTGACAAATCAGCTTCGCAACCACGTCAAGAAGGCTCATCTCAGGCTGCTGATTTTCTACAGGCTAAGTGGTGTTATTCAGGCTGTTCTGAACAGAGCCTCAGGTACCAAAATGACAAAAGATATTTTCTAGCCTCCTGTTGTGTTTGGAGAGAAGGAAGTTAATATTTTCTCTCAGCAGTGACGATCTGCAGCCCAGTGTCTTTGCAGGGAAGAGATGCTGGGCATTACTTCTCCTTTTCCCTCTGCGAGCTGTGTGAAAAGTACATCTAAAAGGGTGAGGTGACTTAGCTCGGAAACAGGGTAAAGGATTAGATGTTTTACGCTTTACCCTTTTTCTCCAAGATGAGAACATGTCTTTGAGATTTAATTCTCTATTTTCCCTGGGAAATACAAAATTAATTCAATCTTTACTTAGCGATCACCTCTGAAGCGTAACACGCGTGCACACTTGCAGTGGCTTTGCAGAAGCGACGTCTCTTCAGCACCTATGGAGAATAAGCGCCGGTGCCGAATTCGTCAGCTCACCGCCTTCTTCACATGCCTTCCACTCAGCATTTCCACCCATGCTTAGACATCTCATTCAGGAAGAACCAATACCAGCCAGATCTACGTATAGGTTTCTTGGAAGAATGTAAAAGGCGCACTCTCCTGTTTTCCAGTAGGTTAGCTTGAGGAAAAACAAACATGTGGACAGGTAATCAGCTCTGAACATCCACAGGCTGTGCTAGAAATATTTGTAAAGTGCTGCGATGGTACGTGGGGGAAAGGGATTATCAATTACCTTTGCTGGGAGGAATTAAACATGTTCTCAATGCAGTTGTCTTTCTTGATAAGCGTCCCTGACATTCCCGCAGATACTGTGGGATGGTTCTCATCACCTCAGCAAACAGACCTTGCTGGCCAAAGCAGCTGATGAATTGCGTATTAGTGTCCTTGTATTAGTGTGCTGAATAATAGCATTAATGTTACTGTAAGATATGCCTGTGTGGAAAACATGTTCACTAAGTAAAAGTAAAGGCTGTAACAGATAACTCAGAAAGCAGTGAATTGTGATTCATAGCTGGGATATGCCGTCTATACACTGGATTATTTTTTATTTATTTGTATTTTTATAAAATCTCTCACTGTAGCATGAGAATAGTTCTGTGAGCTACTACATGAAACCCTAAGAGCTAATCCAAATGACTTTGGTAAAGTCAAGTTATGCATGGCATAACTTTATAGCAGGTATAATGGTATAACGGGACCCCAGGTAGACCTGCCTTTAATCTGCTATGACCCTGCTGCCTTGTGTACTTCCTTGGGAGAAGGTACACTAGGACACGCTTGGAGGCTAGAACTGGAAACAGGAAATCTCAGGGAAGAGCCACCTTCTGCCTTTTAAGGTTTCAAAACCCAGTAAGTCACGCCATTTCTCTGGACTCCCTTTTCTCTTATAAAATTATTATCATCAAATCAAAGTAAACAAGATATTATTTCATTGCTCAGAAGCTAGTACTATTGATAGGAAAAATTCAGAGCATTCACATTTTTTCAATTTCTGAGCTATAATAAATTATGGGATGCTAATCAGATAAGTGAAAGATGATAACAAGCAAAGGTAGTTGAAAATATTGAGGACATAAATATATATTAATTTTAAGTATCTTTTAATATATTCATTCAATATCTATTTTCATTATTCACATTTTGTTTATGCAGTAAGTGTAAGCTTGTATTATAATTTTAAATGATAAAATAGCAGAACTGTGAAGAGTGTCCATGATAATTACAGCTCTTATAAATTTTAATGAAATACATACACTTCCATAAAACAAGGTGTTAAGTTTTAGTTACTTACTTTTGTCTTTTTGAGACAGGGTCTCTCTATGCAGTTCAGACTGGCCTTGAGCTCACTTTGCACCCCAGGATGGTCTCAAACTCACAATGATCCTCCTGCCTCAGCCTCTCCAGTGCTAGTATTACAGGTGTGCACCAGCTGGCATTGAGTTTTAATATGTATTATTTTCTTAAGGAAGGATTTCACTACTGAGATCAGGCTGGCCTGTAACTATGCAGTCCTAGTTGACTGCAACCTTGCAGCGATCTTTGTGTCTTCAGCCTCCTGAGTGCTGGCTGAGTTTTATCATATTTGGCTAATAGTTTCCACTATATTTTACTCAAATATTTTTAATGTAATAGTTACTTTTTAAAGTGAAGAAAAATATTTAAATATCTAGGAGCCTCTCATAGGAATGGGAAGACAGATTGTGAAGAAGTAATTATAAAATTATGATAAAATTATGTTCATAAATTTGTAATAATTTTCAGGAATACTTGAGATAATATTTGTAATCTATTTTGTGCAGATTAAGCATATTTGAGGTTTTAAGCTTAAATATTAAAAATTACGTAATTCTTACCATTTAGAAACAGGTCCTCTCATTTCATAAAATGGTCAAGGAATCTTAAAATTTAAAAATATATATTTAACATTTCAAATAGTCTAATAATTTTCTCGCTTACATTTTAGTAGCAGAAGGCATGGGAAACAAACAGAAATTGGCTGTCTAGTATGTTAACAGATAATGAGTGTTTTTGGTGGGTAATGGGAAAAGAAAAGTAGAACATATTTCCCAAAACAGTTAGTGGGTTTCAAGTGTAACGGGTGGCGACTTTTAGCACATCATTTTAAGAGAGACAAGCCTCAAAATGTCTTGAGAAACACCCTGGAGGGATTGTGAAGAGTTAACTTTGCAGTCCTGACTTTGTCCTGGAATTCTTCTTCTTGCCTGAGTTGTTAAAGTATATATCACTGTGGCCAGAGCCTAACCTGATCACATGGTGCAATGTAAACAACTGTGGCCAGACCTAAACATTCCAATCTATTACCATGGAAACGAAAAATGTATATAAGGTGAGAACAAAGGCAGTTAAGGGCCACACTCTCTGATCAGGAATGGGGGGCAATGACCAGTCCAATTGGTTCTAAATTTAAATTAATTAAAACTCCATTTGTTCTGAATGAGTTCTTTGATCTCCTGTGGAGTTCGACCCGATTTTTTATTTTTGCCGTAACACAAGAGCAGAAGAAGGGAGAGAAATTAGATTGGTTAAGTCTTAGTATAAGTCTGTCTTCAAAATTATCAGACGTGTTTATAAATTCATTTAGTTTTTCTTTCCTCTGACATTTTTCTACTGTATGCTGACATTTTAATTAACAATCACTTACAGAAGATTCTTGTGCACCTGATGGTATTGTATGAGTTTGGATCAAGCTAACCACACCTGTTTATTTTTGAGCTCACTGAGCATTGATTAAATTATTCAGAGCTCAGCTAAAATCTTTGTTGGTCTTTCTCAATAGTATAAAAACAACACTGGCATTTAATCAGAGAATTAGTTTGCTTGGCATGCTACAAACAAATACTACACTATCAACTGGTTGGCTTAAATATCAGAAATTTATTACCATCATAGTAATAAAGCTTACAATCATGAGATCAGATCACAGGTAGTGAGAAACCTCTGATTTTAGCACTCCGGGAGGCTGAGGCAGGAAGAGAACAAGTTTGAGTTGAGCCTGGGCAGTTTAACAATTTAACAATCCCTAAATTAATGAATGAATGAATTTAGTTAAATAAAAAGGAGGGCTGAATATGTAGACCGGTACCAGGAAAGAAACAATGAACAGATCACGGTTCTGCAGGCCTGTAGCACAGAGCCGCTCCCTCCGGTGCTCTGCGCTTCTCTGACATGTGGACAGGCTGTGCTGTTCCTGGCACAGAGAATTATTCCGCTTTACTCTCACTGATGGATATATATTACATATACAGTATATATAAATACATCAAGGTACCACTGAAATCTTTTGTCTATTTCCAACACTGGTGACACCATTGGTGCGTCACTTTGCATCACTGCATTCAATAGAGGAAACAGTGTTATGTAAACAATAAATAAATTTAATGGAAGGATCTAGGTCAGTGCAATCAACTACTTAGTCCCTACAAATAAACACACATGTCAGCCTCAGATTTTAAAATGACATGTCCACCTTTTATATTAATGTGTAAAATTTACTTTATTGTATAATTATGATAAGCTATCATGTCCCCCATAAAAGTGGTCTTCAATTTGCACTCATTTTACTAGCATTCTAGATAAATTATTCCAGACCAATTAAACAACTTAGTTATAAGAATTAGAACATACTAAACTAAAAATGATTCCTGAGTCCATAAAGTCATTTGATGACCTTTCATCAAGAGTATATTCACTAGTTAAAAACAGTATGCATAAGTATCTGCTAAGTTATCTGTCATGGCAAAGTACATTATTGACAGGACAACCATACAATGGATGTTTGATCTACTGAAGAGCAAAATTAAGTGGAATTATTTTATTCATATTCAGAGAGGTACACCTACAATTGAAGTAATAATGTGAATTTTTAAACTCTGAAGTTGTCTTTCTATGTTGAAATAGTGTAAATGACCTACAGAGTACAGTTGAAGGTTCATCTGTTTACTCAGTGTATTGCTTGAGGGAGTGTAAAGGAGACAATTTATGTGAGAGGAGAATTAGGTAATCACTGGGTGGATGTGACTGAATGCTGACTAAGTGTCAGCAAGTTTCTTCTTTATGATTTTAGTCATAGAAAGTCTGTCAGAGCCAGGAAATGTTCACATAATTTAACCTATATACCACCTAGCACAGGGCTTCCTATTAAACTTCACTCAACTGAGATATTAACACCATATTTAATATTGCATTCATTCTTACATTCGTTCATTTTTTAAAATGATTATTCAGTATCTGCTACATGTGATGATTTGGAGATGCATGTCTGCCAAGCAAGTTAAAACATAGTAGGCCAGACTAGCAGAAGGCTTTACTCTGAGGGGCTTCAAAGAAGGCTTGCCAGGAGAAATAATATCTCTCCTGATTCCAAAGGAGAGCGAGAAGTTATTGAGGTAAAGTGAAGCTGGGAGAGCACTGGAAATGTTAGATGAAACAATAAAGCTGAGTTTCTGGGAGATGAAATCACATGAACAAAGATTTGGGGCACACAAGGATAGAGCCCATTCTCATCTAAGCGTGGCTGGCCGCAGCATTTGAGGCAATGCATGGCACAGGGGGCATATGTAGTGCTTCAGCCATGCCAACAAAATTGGAACCTATCATAGCTGCAATCATAAACACAGAGATTTTTACTCATGAAGGATATGTGCAGTTTCTCAATTTAGAAAACTTACTCCAGTTATATAAAGAATAAAATACATTGAGTTTAAAAATTAACTAGAAACAGAAGAATACAATATGGCTGCTGTAAAGCACAGTAAAGCTGCTCTGGACATGGGCAGAGCGGCTAAGAGTAGCAGAGATAAAGATGTAACAGTCATAACAGTACTAAGTGGGTGTCAAGCTGTTATTCTGCTGAACTGAATGAGAAAAGAGAATTGATTAAAGTCAAGGGAGACAGCAGATCTATGACTTTTGAGAAGGAATATTCATCCAGACCTAGGAAGACAAGTCTCTGCTGATCAATAGGTAATTAGAACCTGTAGATTTAAGTTGAAAAAGATATTTTGCTCATCATTTTGCTCATCTTGACCATTTGCAAAAAGTATCATAATTTCAAAAGTTGTGTTTATAATGTCAGTGCATAGAGGTTTGGAATGCGGTGCTGTCAACGAGAACGTCCATTCTGCCGACTGACCGCCCATTCTTCACTGACTGCAGTTGATCACAGTACATGTGAACTGTGTCCAACTTTTGTATTCTGTAGCTCCTCAGCAATTTTTAAAAAATATCTTTGTAACTTATATGCCATATAACTGATGACCTTTAAGTGTACAATAAATATTTTCTTAGTAAATTTATAGTCATGTAATTACCAACATAATCCAGTTTTAAAACATTTCATCATATCAACAAGTTGCTTTTAATTAATATCCATTCCATAAATAACTAATAATCTATGCCCAGCATCATAATTTACTTTTAATGGACATTGATATCGTGAAATCTTACAGAAGTCTTTTTGAATCTGTCTGATTTCAGAATATGTTTGATTGCCAGTTTGCTATAAAGTGTTTACAGTGGGAGCCACTTGATTGCTAAATTCGATCCCCTCACTATGCCACATTTTGCATTCCATCTCCCAACTGACTGCCAACTTTGGTTATTTCGGAAAATGCTTCTATAAATATTTGCATACATGAATTTGTGTGAAATTATACTTGTATGTATTTTAGATTTTAGAAGTGGAAATGTTTTTGTGTGGAGCTTATATTTCACTTTCAAAGAAATGCCAGTTGTCCTCCGAATTGGCTGAACCATTTTACATTCTTACCAGTAATATATGATCTCACTTTCAACACATGCTTGTAAATAACATTATCTGTGTTTTATTGTGGCCTATGTTTCATATATTTTTAATTTGCCTTTCCATAATCACTAATGATGTTGAACGTTTTTATGTATTAATGAGGCATTTATATATTTGCTTCCATAAAATTTCTAATAAATTATTTTACCCATTAAAAATTGTGCTACTTATTAACTTGAAAGAGTTCTTTATATATCCTGGATTCACATTCTCTGTGAAACATAAATATATAAATCTTCTGTAATGTTACATGCAGAAAAAATCCTATATTTCATTATCTAGAAGTTTTATAGTTTTATTGTTTCTGTTTTAATCTATTGATCAATTTTGTGTTCATTTACATGTGTAAGGTAAAATGTTCAGGATTGTTTTGGTTGGGTTTTTTTTTCCCCTTATTCTGGCCATTTTTCTTCCCTTCTTCCCTCCTTCATTTCTCCTGTTTCTGCCTACCCAGCCACAGTTTTGCTTGTATAATATAATTATCCTTGATACCATTTGCAGAGTGGAGTTTTCCTATGGAATTATTGAGTTTATCCAAAATATACAAATTTTAATTCTAACTTTTAATTCTATTTTATTTCTCATTCAAAAAAGTTGCCATCATGTTAACTTGCCTGTCTTCTCTGCCTTGATAGAAATTTTAAAACAAAGCAGGTATTTGATATTGGTCCTTTTCCATAACTGTTTTCACTTTTATGTCCTTTGAATTTCTCTAAGACTTTAAGATCAGTTCACCAAATTCTGTTAAAACCAAATCCTACCAGAATTTTGATAGGTTTTTGCCTTGAATTTTAAATCTGTATGGAGACAGATTACTATTTTGACTGTATCATAACTTCCAAACCATAAATTTGAATTCAGACCTTTAATTTTTCTCAGTAATATTTTATTTTTTCTGTTTCTAAGCCTTGCACTTCTGTTAAATTTATTCCTAGGTATTTTATTTTATTGTAAGTATAATATTTTCTTAATATTATTTTGAATTATTTCTTCCTGGTATTATTAATAAATGTATTTCAGTTTTGCAAATTAATCTTCTAATGTATGATGCTACTTTTTCTATAATTATTTGAGTTTATCTACACACAAGAGTCTGTCATTTGTAACCCATTTGTATGTTTGTATATTCTTTCTCAATATGTGTGGTATTTTTTTTAATTCACCAGCTGAAACTTCAAGTAAGATGATAGGTCACAGTGATGCAAGAGGTTCTGCTTCCTGTTTCTAACGTTATGAGTAAAAAGAACAAATTTTAGCAGTTAATATAATACTGGTTGTTGATTTTTCATAAACATCCTTTCTTAATTGGGAAAGATCCATACTACTACTAATACGCTAGGAGATTTATTCTTCTCCTTGCTGCTGTTTAATCAGGAATAAATAATGAATTTTTTGAAAGCTTTCTCCGAGCCTATTGAGGTGTGTTTTGTCCTTTTTGCTATTGCGAATGATTTTCAGATGTTAAACAAGTAAGTAAGTTTGTAGTTGGTTTGGTGCATAATGCCTTCTTTATATGGGTGGGTGTACTGTGTGACTCCTTTATTAGGAATTTTCAGATGATATGCCTGATTAGCTTCGGACAGAAGGGTTATATTCTTGCAATATATTTATCTGGGTGTGCCATCATTAGTCATCTACAATAATATAATTGCAAAATAGTCACCTTTCCATTTGTTTACCTTGCTTTGGTGATTTATGATTATTATTCAAGTATTTGACAGAATTCACCAATTGAACCATCTGTGCTTTTCTTTGTGGGAGGCTTCTAATGACTAATTTAATTTCTGAATGAATTACATAATCTTATTTTGCTCTTTATTCATGAATTGATTTGGTAAATTTGTTTCCTTCTAGTAATTTTTTGTTCATTTTATCAAAATTACCTAATTTATTTTCTTCAATGTTTATAATATCTCCAGAGCATTAGTTTAATTACTATGTGGCCAATAGTTTTATCTTGTATTTTGATAATTTCATCTTTTTCTATATTTCTACTTCAGTCTACATAGAAGTTTAACAGTTTTGTTAATCTTTCAGATAACCAATGTGTGTGGATAACATAAGTTTTTCCAATATTTGGCTATTTTCTGCTTGATTTACTTCTGTTTCTTTTCTCTTGCTTTGGGTTTAGTTTCTTTTTAAGGTTCTAGTTTCATAAATGTATGATGAAGCATTTTCTTTGAGCTTCATTTGCAGAGAAGAGCCATTTTCAGAAAGTGACTTTAGTGTGGCAGCTGTGAATGTTCCAACAGTTTGACCTTGTCACATATTTTCTCTATTCAAGTCAAAATCATTTTATTTTCTGTGTAACTTGTTTATTTGCCATGGGTTACTGGGAACTGTTTCATTTCATTTCCAAGTATTTGGGGGCATCTAATATTAAAACTATTTCAATTGTATTCAGATATGCTTCAGAGCCTAGTACATGATCTATTCTGGAGAATGCTTCATGAGTGCTTGAAAAGAAATCATCTTCTGTTGAGAAACGCTCACTCTCCATGTCAGTCATGTCAAGACATTGGGCAGTGTTTTCCTAGTGTTCTTGATTATGCTGTCAGTTATTGAGAACAGAGTATAAAATTAAGCAATATTTTTGATGAATTGCTTGTTTCTTTTCTAAGTTAACTTGTTCCTCATAGTTTGAGACGTTAGGTGTACATAGTTGTGTAATTATCCTATCTCCCTAATTAATTGACTAATACTTGTGAAATGCTACACTGATGCATATTTATTACAGCCTATGAATGATACCTTTATTGTCCACGTATGATGACATTATGTCTATTTTAACTGATATTAAAGAGTAATTATAGCCCTTTTATATGTCCCCTTTCTTTGGTATCTCTTCTTCCATCATCTCCCTTCAAACTGTTTGTATTTTTTAATATAATACATGCCTTTTATAGACAGCTTATAGTGGGATCTTGCTTTTCTACCTATACTGATAATCTCTAGCCTGTGAATTTAATACTTAGAATTTTCATGTTTGCATAACTATTGGAATATTTGGACATGAGTTTGTCATCTGTTAATCATCTTCTATATATTTTTCATTTTTGGATTCTTTGCTTTATTGTTTCCATTTATGTTACATAGTTTAAATTTATTACATAATTCATATTTATCATATATTTTAAATTTATGTGTTGCTATTTTGTGCTGTATATAGTAACTTTTTAATACTATATCCAGAGACGAGAGATGCAGCTTACTCTTCTTCGTGGTGCATGGAGGGCCAGCCAGGGTTATGCTTTCTCTCACAGAGATGGCGTCCTCTTGTATGTGGCTGTGCTGGTTCTGCTCCCTGTCTGACTCGAGATTTTTACTCCCATTAACAATACAACTAGGTGTTGACATTTGCTTTAGAACAAATCAGTGGAGTCACTTTTAATGGTAACAAAAGTTCTTGTCTGTCTTCACTGCATGCCATGTCCTGAGAGAACCTCTGTGCCAATGGAGATGGAGGCAAAACAGGAAGGAATAGACCACATTGAATGTCATAGTTGCCCATAGTTGCAATTTTCAGGAATAAATCTTTATTGCATTACTTGTAAGACTGTGGCTGGTATCCAGTGTACTGAAATTGTTGTTTCTATGAAGTTTTCCCACCTTGATGATTGATTTGTGGAGAGAAACTGCTTATCTTCTAAATTGAAAATAGCAGAAAATCTATCACGAGAACTTTGGATCATAACTTGCAAGACCTTACGTGGTTTGGAAACTGAGTTACAGTTTTGCAACAGTCAACTGATGTCAACTGGAATGAAAAAATGCCTAGCACATTCCTGGAGAAGTTTTGGGTGTGTCTGCAAAAGACTTGACAGATAGGCCAGGAACTGAAGCGGGGAGACCTGCCCTAGGTACAGGTGGAACCAACGTACAGGTTTGTAGCCTGCGCAGAATAAAAAGGGAGAGCAGAAGGAAGTCTCCTCTTGTGCTTCCTCAGACTGTCTCTGGTCTCTGCTGTTGCTTTTGGAAGTTATTTCCAGCTTCTAGGCTGAATTGTTCAGCCTTCCATCATGGACCCTCCTGCTTTTCAGTAGAGACTCACACCACAATCTGCAGTGAGCTCCAGGCCTTTGACTTTTAATTCAATCCTTCACCACTTCAGCAGACACATTTTTCACTCCAAATTCCACAGATGGCCAGGGTAAGCCTACTAATAACTCAGAAATATTAGTAATGAGAATAAATTTTATATACTATATTATGCTATACTATTACATCTGTTCCTCTAGAGAACCCTAATATACAAGGTTTGTAACATTCTAAATGTAAGTGACAGAACTTTTATAAAAGCTGATGCACAAGAGAGTTCAATGAGTCAGAGTCACTTGTTTTGCTTGAAATAGATTAAATTGGAAATATGTCTACCTCTGCATGCAGCAGGTTTTGAAAATATTTCAAAGTATAGTAGGCTGTAGTCTGGAACTCTCACATAGTACCATTACTGTGTCAACTTAAGTACCTAAACCTGCTCAGTTACATTTAACTAGAACATGAGTTTGGATGTTACAACTGTTACATACTACACTGCCAATACAATACTGGACAATGACTGAAACTACACTTAATTTCTCCAAATGCTCACTTAAGATCAAATGGCTATATTTTTAAGAGTAGTACCTAGAAAATTTAGTTCAAAATATAGTGTTTAAACATGAAAAATTATTAATCTACTAGTGAAATTTATCTTTTGCTAGATTTAAAGAATGGATACATCTAAGCAAAGAGGACAAATGCACTGAGAGGATTATTTTGTTCAATTTCTCAAAGTAATAAAGAATATTTTCCCTGTAGATAAACTAATTCATGTATTTGTCTTGGTTTTTTTTTTCCATTTTGTTATTGGGGATAGAACACAGAACCCTAAGACTGAACTATAGCGCCAGCTCTTTTCACTCATTTTTATTTTGAAACAGTGTCTCTCTGAGCTATTAAATTGTGCAGGCTGGGCATGAATTTCAATCCTCCTGCCTCAGCCTCTCAGAGTGCTAAGATTATAGGTACATGCCACAATACCCAGCTTTAATCTAGTAATTATTTAACTATTGCCTAATTTATCAGGCATTGTACATGTGTTAAAAGTCTCAGGAGTAGGCAGAGTCCTAATTTTCATAAACTTACAGAAAATGAAGGAAGAGGAAAAACTGTTACTGTACCACATATAATAGAGATATATCATTGTCTTACTAGGTAGTAAGAGGAGAGGTTGACCAAATATACCTAGATGTCTTCCTGCAGCCCAGACACTCTGAGCTAATACAGTAGATTGTCAAGAGATCTAAAAAAATACCTAGAGGTGACTTTTGAGAAATAAATTTTATTAAGGTTTACTGACATATACTAGGATGGGAGGATGGCACTTACTGATATTTGGTGGGAGTTGTTTTGTTTTGTTTGGAACTGAAAATTGCACTCAGGACCTTGCTCTTGGCAGGCAGGCACTGTATGACTGAGCTAAATCCCAGCCCTGGCACTTGCTGATAATAAAAGAGAAAGGCCCACAAAAAGTACAAATATTTCCAGTGGTACAAGTCAGGAAGTCTACAAATGTGTGTTCTCTTCCACAGTGCCCCTTGAAATATCCCACCAAGGATGCCTGCTGCTCCAGAATAGCGTCACTCAGTAACCTCCAAGGACCAAGTGCTGAGCAGCCACTCTCCGGAGAGCCGCTGCAGTGGATGGACAAGCAGTGGCGGAGAGTGGAACACGGCACGGCCTGGCGGACTGTTTGACTCAGTGGCACTGTATTCACACCCAGTGCTTGCAGGGAGGGGCTTTATAGGTTGAACTACTAGCAGTGGAATCCCATGCTTGCTTTCTTCCAATATGTGAACAGAATCTCAAGGCTCTTTTGACTTTGTATATAGACTAGAAGGCCATTTCTATTCAGGTAACTCTAAGTAGAGCGAGTTTCCCGTATTTGTTAGATAATAGTGAATTAGACTGTCTCATCCCTGTCTGCTAACAGTGTTCCCTTGGCAAGAGTCTTTGGAATACAAAAGGGGCGTTTCAGGAACATGGCCCTGAATGCTGTGGCATTTCTCAGGGTCAATAACAGCAGCGCAAAGGCAGATGGGATGTAGACACACAAAATAGTGTACTGCTACAGTGATTACTGTGGTCATAAGAAGCAAGACATAAAATTTTATTTATATAGCAAAATCAGAGACAACATAGCTACTCTGAATTTCATCTACAATGGACAAAACCTTAGACACTGTACATTTAATACAGGCAGTATTTTATGTAATGTGTCATGCCTGTTTCCCCGGAATGAGACATAGTCTTTCCATTACCCTAGCATCTTCAATTTGAAAGTAATTTAGGAAATGTCTTATTCTTATTAGTCTAAAATGAATGTTTTACTTTATTCCTTTAGCAATGCCTAATTATTATTGATATACAAACTATTTTTAGAGTCAAGATCCTTCACTTCTCATGTCTGCATATTGACATTCATTTCCTGTAAAGAAAATAATACCACCCATTTTGTTTCCTACTTTAGGTTCTGTTAGGAGCCAATCTGTAATTGTTTTTATCAATTACACAGCAATGCTCAATATTCAATTAAAAGTTCAGAGATATAAGATGTTTCCTTTACAAGCTAAGCTTCATTAAATGCAAAAGATTTTACAACAATCAAAACCATATTACAATTATCAAAAATACTTACATCATTCTGACATATTATATCAAATGTTCAACAGTTTGCTTTAAAAAATACATAATTTCTAATTGTGAAACCTACTATTCCATCTAGTTCAGCATTGTTTGCTTTACTTGTTCATTCAGGTCTTTAAGATAGTGGATCATGCTTTCAGAAGAGGTGGAGTGTTACTATATCTCACACCGAGCATGATGATAATCACTTCACTTTAAGCGCAGTGTTCAATGGTTAAAAAACTTGAAATTTTCTTAAAGATGCAGTGATTCATTTATTAGTAGTATATTTTGTGGTATATAATGATTACTACGTATACTTTGGAATCTGTATATGCTTGTCCCCCTCTCAGATTTTCTATACTCTCAGCTTCAACATAATCATACCCAGGAACACTGACAACCTAGAAAAATTCAAATTTTGGCATGTTGATTTAATATGGGCTAACATTTCAAGGAAAGATGGGCATAATAAGTTTGGAATATTTATGCCCCAAATAGAAATTACAATTAACACTATAATATAAACTATGCTTTAGGTGTTAATAAACAATTCGAGTGTAGATAATTACTGGAAAAGTAAAATGACATTTAGAAGTTGAGCATGACTCAAAGAGCTGTGAAATTCAATGAACCAGAAATAGCCTGATTCAAAGAAATAACAAGACACATATGAAATCATACTTTAACCTCTAACCTATGCTTGTCCTAAATCATACCTAATATAGAATACTCAAAACATTCTATGCCTTTTCCATAGGGGCAACATCTACAGGCATATGTGCGTGCATGCACACACATGCACACACACACACACACACACACACACACACACACACACATCCTACACATACCCAAATGAAGCATGTCTATGTTTAACATTATTCTTTGTCTTCCAATTGAAAAATATTTTCAGTCATAAGTTTTTATTTACATTTTTGGAAAACATAGCTTTAAGTCTTTACAGATCAAAAAGATACTTGAATAGTTCTTCACATTGAATCTATTTCAGTAAGTACTTACAAATGAGATATCCTATGACTCACTCTGTGTCTGGCTTTACAGGAAGCATAAACAGAAGTGAACTTTGCTTTCTCTTCATGTACATTATCTGCACCCTGCGCTTCTTTTCTTCTTGCTCTTCTACATTTCCCTCCTTCTTACCTCTTTCCTTCTTTCTTTCTTTGTGTTACTTTAATCTGGGCATAAATTTATTGTATGGAGATTTATTCCCATCAAGGAGATATATTTATGCAGACTTAATTGGTGGTTGTGTCTATAATATGGTATGTTAATGAATGCATTTTAAAAAAATAATTGGAGTTTACAAGCTGTTAACATTAGTATCTGATAAATGAAAATGAGAAAAAAAAGTTTAAAATGATAATAACTATTGAAAGGATTGTTTTCTACATTTTACTTTTGTTTGTTCTCTTACCTTATTAAATGTATGGCTTTCATATGTTTTCTTCTATTCAAAATAAGGTTGTTGTTCATCTTGTAGGTTACCTCCCTTGCTGTGTAGGAATTGCTTAGATTGTTCTAATTTTATTTATCTGCTTTTGCTTTGGTTTTCTGTGCTTTTAGAGTCACATACAAAATAGTCATGGTCCATTTAGAGATCATGGAGATATTTTTTCCCATGTTTTCCTCTAATAGTTTTATAGTTAGCTATTACACTTAAGTGCTAACTTCATCACTGGTAACAGAAGAAAATCTTTTAATTGGCATCTGTGAATTTGCTATGTGGTTCCATTACCTAATCTTTGCTACATATATACCTTCTTTTTTGGTGGGGGGGAGGAATTGACAATGGATGCTGTATTACATAATATTACTGTTTGATTAATCGAACGTGCCATTATTTGTATAACTGAGTAACAAAAGTGAAGATATCTTTTTGTAATACAGCACCCAGTTTTAATTCCCCAATATCTTCTCTATAATTGTGTATTTCCTTTATTGTTTTTGCATTAATCTGGTTTATAATTGAGTAACAAATGTGAAGATAACATTATGTAACACAGCATCCATTGTTAATTCCCTGCTATCTTCTCTACAATTGTGTATTTCCTTCATTGTTTTTAAGATAACTGAGTACCAAATACATACCTTCTTTATCAAGTCTTTTGGAGTCTTTATCATAGAACAATGTTAACTTTTTTTCAAATGATTTGCCTGCAGCTATTAAGCACATGGACTTTGTCCACCATCTTTTGAAAATGCCATATGATATTTATAGGCTTATTCAAGTTGGACCATACTTATACTTGCATCATTAGGGTAAAGTCCACTTTCTCTGTGTGAATGATAACTTCAGTGTAGCTGTCAAGTATGGCTTACTAGTTCTTTCTGGGCTCTGGGCCCATGTTTAGGTGCAGCGGCCTGGAGTTGTCTTCTTTGGTAGTGTCCTTGTCTGACTCTGGCATTCACAGAATGTTGGCCTCAAAGTTGACTTGGAAGTATCTCCCCTTCTTCTATTTTTCGGAGTTTAACAAGGGTAGGTTGGGCCTAGGAATATAGCTCAGTGGAATAAGCACCTGCCTGGCTAGCGCAAGGTCCTGAGCTTGATTCCCCAGTGCCGGGGTGGGGGGAGGTTTTAGCTATTCCTTAAGTGTTTAGAAGAATACTGTGGTGAAGCGAAGATGTCTTCGTCTTTCCTTGTCTAGGAGAACTTTCATTACGATTCTATCCCTTATGTGTTTTTAATTTACTCCGATTTCCCACATCTTCCTGATTTGGTCCTAGTAAATTGCACATGTTCAAGAATATACCCTTTCATTCTGAGACAACCCTAGTTTGACCATAGAATTAAGAGTATTTACTTATATTCTTCCACATTTCTCTGGAAAGAGTTGTAATATAATCTCTTTCATTTCTGATTTTACTTACTTGAGCCTTCTATCATTTCCTTAATCTAGACTAAGAATTTTCAACTATTCTTCTGTTTTAAAAAGTGAGCTCATAGTTTTGTTATTGTCTATTGTTTTTCTATTATCTATCTCATTTATATCTGTTCTGATCTTTATTTCTTTTCCTGTACTAGCTTTGAGTTTAGTTTGCTTTCACTTTTACAGCTTCTTAAAGTGTGACAATAGGTTATCTATTTAAAACCATTCTATTGTATTTCATCCTACAAATTTCCTGCTTAGTTTTATTTTTCCAGCATCCCATAAGTTTTCATATATTTATATCCATTTATGAAATTTTTATGTCAGTAATAAACTTTTCAGTGATATTTAGATTTTAAACCTCAAAAATGATTTTTGAAGTCATTAAATAATAGAATCTAAAACTAAATTATACAGAAATCCTCAAGAATATAGGAGATTATAATTCTTGAGTTAAATAAGGGATCTGTGCCTCCCTTATTAATAACCTCTTAGATCATCTTGTTAGAGAACATGTGACCAAAGCTCGCATCATAAACAATCATTCCCTGTAGGCATTTTGCTGGGCTACTTATAACATTTTTATCAGAGCAATCACTCTCATGTAGGTTGTCATTAGTTGCAAACAAGAGAATATACACCTGAAGTCTGTACACTACCAAAGCTACTTCCTTGCATTCCACCAAAAGTTTATTATGCCCAGAGGGTCGTTTCATAGTGTCAAAGGCATCCTTCCTACTTTTTGCTGCTCTTATTACAATCACCTTCTTCCCCAGCGCACCACTCCTGACTTAATGAGGCCTCTGACTTTCAGCATGATGGGGGTCAGGGGGTCCTTCCTGTTTCTTTTCTTTTCTTCCTTTATTTTCTTGTTAGTTTCTTCTATCAAAAGGGAGCTAACTTTGCCAGGAAGCTTCTCAACCAGGGCAGTTTCATTAATATTTTTCCCTTCTTGGACAGTGTTTGATACATTGTTTCCCTACACATAAAAGCAAAGATGCTACCAGGATTTAAGGGAAGGATTGGTGTTACCCTTGTAAATTAGAGAAACTAACATTAAATCCTATCCGTAAAAACAAAGTTGCACTTAAAACATTTTTGTTGTGATAAATGCCAACATATTTTTAAATTACCAGGTTAACGCTGTGAATCTCATTAAGTGTAGGAGTCAAAGGAAATTAGAAAAATGATAGTAGGGACAGAAGCAAACCATAAATGATAGATGAGCAAGTGGGGTAATTTACATCAAATGTTTTGTCTGTAGTTGACTAAAGGTGATCTGGGAGCCCGTACCATGATACTTGAGGGTCTGGCAGTATGGCTGAGGGTCAGTAATCTATACAACTCCGTTTTGTGATTATGTGCTATTTTGTTCTGGAGAAATAGTTTTGTAACACAAGAAATTTTGCAGTCACCGTCTGAGGTGCTCAGTGAAGATGCTGTACTCCAGCTAGATTGAAGTAGCAGCACTTCTCAGCATGTGGATGAGCCGCTCCTCACATTCCTGTCTCATCTGAGCAGCAGATGACCTCTGCTAAGTCTCCCAGACTCTCACTTTTTGAGTGTTGAAGACTTTTTACCAAATGGGCACAGACTTCTGGAGCTTCCAAATTCTTTGCTGAGATTCTGCGTTTCTTATATCCACCTTGCCATTCTGTTTCCACAGGAAAACATAGCTTTTTCTTTATATTTGCTCTTTACTTCTCTGTGCTGGTGTCAATAAATATGTGCTTCGAGAGCAAAAGCCAGCTGAAACTTGAGGCTTTCGTGATGTGCTCACTCTTTCTTAAGGATTATTGATCCATAATATCTGATCAATTCCTAAAGATATTAACTTCGTATATTTTGTCTAGTGTTTCATATGTTCATGGTAAGTGAGGACATCAGTTACTATAATAAATTATAATGCATAAAAATATATTTTAAATATAAGTGTCTAAATATATTTCTTCCCCATAGTTTAATGTCGTCAGTTTTGTTGGACAGAGGACAGCTAACTTACATAGTGTGAAAAGTGGTAAGACATGGTTTGGGAGAGCTAGCACTGACCTACCACGAGGATGTTGCTGAGATAGAAATGTCACAACAGGTTAAGATGACAGACAAAATTCACTCCATTGAGTAAAGCAGGTCTCTATTCCCAGGATAATTAAAATAACAAATCTGAGAAATGTTATCACCTCAAGGAGAGCATAGGTGCTAAATAAATAGGTCACTCATTAGAGACTAGAGTGGTCACCAAAGCTTGATTTTACATACTGAGGTACATAATAAAAATCTATTCTAGGTATATAAATCTTTAACACAGGGAATAATGCAAAATCAGGGAATTATATCCTGGAAGATTCTTAAAAGACAAATCAACAAACAACTGGCTCCCCAAATAAGTGGTGTTTTTTTTTTTTCTGAAGTCCTACCTCAGGGTAAATGGACTAGTTGGAAAATTATATTTTGGCAGAAGGCATGAAGGTAGTTAATATATGTACATAAAAATGAAAAACTACACCCTAGGGTTATGTCATAGTGAAGAGCTAACAGGCCATTTTCATTGTGTATTCTTTTAACAGGTTAAATATTATTTAAATCTCCAAACCAGGAAGGGTAGACATTCCCTTTAAAGATTCATTCAGTTCACATTCTGTAATGTCCAGATACTGTCAGCCTGTTCTCCATTTGATAGTGGCTCCCTAATCAGAATGCTGCAAAAATCAAGCTTAGCTAAATATACCTTCACGACCAAGTGTACTTAAGGTACACTTTAAAATTTTAGTTTTCAAATGTGTTCAATAGTGATAAATACAGCACCTACATTTAGAAATTTTGTAGGTATAGGTGATGAGAAAATATTTGTAGTGTCTGATTCATAATATTCTAAAAGTATTTGCTGTGACTAGCAGTTTAAATATGTGCATGAGGTAGAAAGAAACATTTTCTTTATGTTATTCAGTCTATAAAATGATTCTCTACCTGGAGTTATTTAATTCTTTCAATAATAATAAATTTAGAGAACATTTGGATATAAACCCAACATTAACTGCACTAAAACTAAGTCACACCATTATGTTAACACAGTAACAAGGTGGTAGGAGAGAAAAATCAGCTTGTTTTAAGTCCCTTTATCAGCATGTGAATTTTCCATGTCCACTTCCATAGAAGTGAATTCACTATTATAACAGGAAGAAGATGTATGATATTAAAGAATCACAAATCTGCCCTGAATAAATTTATTCAACAGAATCATCTAAGATATTTTTGTTAAATGATTTCATAATTTTCCTTAAGGTTATGCATTGTTTCTAATTTATTTTGTTTTTCTTAATTCTCTTTAATGGTTTGATCAATCTTGCATTCTTACATCTGGTCATCTGAGCAATTCTGTTGAAAATAATTGTGTAATATAACAACCATCATTAATTCCTATCATTTTGTTCTGAAACCCTTTATCAATTTTATTGTTTGTGCTTTGTTTTGTTCTTGTCTATGTTATTGGTATTTTCCTATTTTTTATTATTCTTTTTGAAAAATTAAAAAAAAGATTATGTGCCATAAATGTGAATTTTAAATGATGTAAAATATTAATTCATGTGTGTGGAAAAAATGAAAGAACAGCTCAATAACTACATTTTCAGATACATAGTTTAATCAGAACAAAACTTACTATAAAAATCCTGTGTAAGTAATTTAGATCTTATCAGTAATCAGGGTCTCTTCCAACCTTGCTAAGAGCGTCCCATGATGGCAGCGCAGGATTTATCTATTGGTATGTATAATCGTTAACTATCAGCAGAGCACTTCAGTAACGGTGTGATAAACTTTTTACACTTTGTATTATAAATAAGATTCTGATTAATTACCTAGGTATAAATTTTTACTTAAAAGTACATTTTGGTTAGAGAAAGGAATTTTAAACAAAAATTTTACCCAGAGCAAATAAGAAGTTTCATGGTGCTAAATACGATAAGAAACTAATTTATCTCAATATTTATGGTTACTAGGGGAAGCATCACTAACAAATACATAGCAGCAAATATAAAAGATAATTTTTTAGATTAGAATATAGAGATATATTATATGAGCAGTGCTGACAAACTTTGCTATGAAAGAACTTTTACATTTATTTCAATGAAAACCTGTGCTAGCGACAAAAAATAGCTCTGTCTTTAATGTGGAAGGTAGTTTTCTATATAAACATCCTTAAAAGGGAAGTATAAATTGGTTATTAATGTCTTTGAAGATATAAAGTAATTTACTAGTTAATACAAACGGGGAATAAAATGCTGCAATGGAAATTTTAAAAGAAATTAGGAAGTTAAATGTCACTGTTCATGACCATGTTGGTGCAAAGGATGGAAGATTACTTTGAGTCAGTGTTCAGTGTAAACTCGAAGAAGGCCCAGAAAGGCTGCCCTTTACTGAGATCCCTCGGTGTAAGAAAGTCTCATAAAGCCATCCTGAGTTCAAGCCTCTGTGGCTTTTTACTGATAGAACCAGGAAGCAAGGACAAGTGAAGAAAGAAGGGTGTCTGGGCAAGAACTCATGTGAGGACAGGGGAGGTACTGGAGGGGATCTGGGTGGTCTGTTAAATGACTGGTTCAGGGACTAAATTAAATCATAAATCAGAGTACCAGGAGGACAAAGGCCAGAATATTCATTTCTTAAAGCAATGTATTTGAGCCTACTTGGACTTGCAGCCCAATAGGGATCTTTTAATCTCTAATCATGTGTTCTGGGAGGTTCTGGGCATATGGCTCCCAAAATCTCTCACCCTGTATCTGCATCGCCCGCAGACCTCTAGCCAGTGCCCCCACAATTAAGAGTCACAGCCATGAGTTAGTTGCACTGAAAAGTCATTAAGTCATAGAAAGTTGAATCAACTCAGAGTAACTTCTACCATTGTGTTGACTTAAGTGTACAAAAATCAACAACATAGGCAAGAAGCTTAGGTAAGATGAAATTGATTAATGTAAATAAAATAATATTAATAAAAATTAAATGACAAGAGTATAAATTAAACAAAGACAGAAGGAATAAAAGCTAAACATTGTTAACACTGTAGACATAAAATGTTTCAGATTGGACACAGAAAATGGGCAAAAGACAGAAAAAGCTGAAGGGATGAAAATCTGGATTGGTAGTGCTTCTAACTGATAGGGCAGCCCAGGGCAGAGCTTGAATATTCATTTTAGAGAAAAATAGCAGTTTATTAACAATGTGAATGCTGAAAGTTTTGTTACATGCCAGCATGGAAACATCCAGCTGCAATTACATATGTAAACATTGAGATGAGACTATGTTAATATTTTGTGAATCATCAGCCATTAAGATTATATCAATCCATGAGAAGAGAAAACTTCTGGGAGGAGAAAGAGAAAAAAGAAAAGGCAGAAATGAAAAGGACAGTGAGGAGAGGGAGGAGGGAAAAAGAAAAAATGGAACGATAAAGGAGGATAAGAGGTATTCCATTTAAATTTTATACATACTTGCATGTATTTCACCTTTCTAAATGTAAGAACTTATTGAGTAAGGGTGAGGATTTTTTTCATCTTTTAAATCCAAGTGCAATGAATGTATGAATGCCTAGCTGAGACAAGTTGTATTTTAGATGTGTATTTAAAGAGTCACAGGAGTGTAAATGGAACATAGAGAGTTAAAGAGAAGGAGAATTCCACTGAGAAAGGACAATTTGTGAAAAGGAATAGAAGATAATAAGGACAAGTTGTGGAAATGGCGGCAGCTGGAAGAAGAATTACACGGGCAAAGGGAAGTATGGGTTAAATAAACCTAGAGCAAACTGTAGAGTCCAAGCCATAATCTTTTTAGAAATAAATTTCACCATGTATATTTAATGTATACAACATGATGTTACAGAAAACATGCAGATAGTAAAGTGGTGATCGTTAAGATAGGGCAATAGGGAGGGTGGACACAATCAAAATACATTCTGTGCATGTATAAAAATGGCATATGAAAAGCACTATTTTGCACAAGAATGTACTAGTGCTTATATTGAAAAAGCTACTACCATGTAGCAATTAACATAAGCAGTATCTTACAGAGTGACTCATTTTTGTGCAACTGGGTGAGGTAGGAGCTCCTACTATCTATTAATTTAGCATGAATTATAGGCACAATATAGTTTATTTCCAGTAATCCTCTTTTTGTGCATTAGATCTGCTTATCGTACATATCTACTAATTTATATCCTGAGTTAAATTTCCCTTTCCCCCCAATCCCACCATTTTCCTCTGCTTATTTGAATACATTTTAGATTCTATACAATGAGATCATGTAATATTTTTTATGTTTGTGACTTATATCATTTGCAGAGGGTCCTCAAATCTCATCCGTATTATGGCAACTGGTGCTATGTATCATTCTTTTACAGGACCAGGTGATATTCCATTGTTTTTTGTCTTTACTTGTCTATTAATGGACATGTAGATTGCTTTGTACATGTGGGTATTACTGCAGTGAACATGGGAGTGAACATGTCTTCACAATATGCTGATTTTCTTTTCTTTGTTCCTTGCACAAGTGTTATGGTTTATACATAAGTATTCATTTAAAGAAATGTGTCTGGTTGTCAAATTGACAAGGGGTGGATTGTTATGATTTATACATTGTGTCAGCTTGGGGAGTTTAGAGGCTTGGCTGAGCAACTCAGCAGGAAGCCAAGGTGCTTACTTTGTACATATCCTGTGCCTGTGGAAGAGGAGGGCATGGAGACTGTATGAGAGCTACACGCCCCCTGGGTGGGGGTAGGCTGTTTACAAGGTACGGGAGAGAAAGAGGCTGCTTGCCTGTGATTCCTCCCTTTTGCTCTTGTGGTTTTTGCTGTACTTAGCTGCCCTGAACATTTTGCCCTCTGCCTTGTGTCACTCTGCCTCTGAACCAGCCATGTGTGGACTGAAACCTCCACAAACTGTAAGCTAAATAAACCTTTCCTCTCTTCATTTAGGGTGTTAGGTATTTTGTCTCAGGAACAAGAAAAAAGTAACCAAGACAGAATTTGGTACCAGGAGTGAGGTTGTTGCTGCGCCTATACCTGACTATGTGGTTCAAAAGCCTTTGGAAATGGCTTGTGGGAAGAGTCTAGAAAGGTTCAGAGGTGTTGCCTGAAAGAGATGTGCTGGAATGCCTTCAGCTGTTCTGTATGGGAGATTTTGGTTAGAGTTCAGAAGACCAGAAGGCCGATAGAAATCCTCCCGGTAAAGAATGGGTTTGGAAGGTTTCTGTTGGAAAGGAATGCATTGGTTGTTGGACTCCAGACAATGTATGTTATGGCTTGGCAGAAAGTTTGTCTGCATTTTGCTCATGTCCAGAGACTTTTCCTAAGATTGAGATTAAAGGTGGCAGCGAACTGATTAATCTAGCAAAAGAAATTTCAAGGCCGTCGAATGTTTGGGCAGTGGCATGGCTATTGTTGAGGGCTTTTAGCCAGATTTATGTTGACAATCAAGAGAAAAGAACCCAGCAGGATTTTAAAATGTGAGTTTGGCCAGAAAGGAAGCTCCAGTAAAGCTGTGGACTGCAAAGACAAGGCTGTGGAGATCTCTATTGCTGAGAAGGAACAAGAACATGGAAAAGATAGCCTGAGGGCATCACAAGAAGCAAGCCACCCTTTGCAGCCTCAAAACTGTAAATCTGAGAGACCTTGCCTTGAGAAGGAAACTGCAGAGTGCCATGTTCCAGAATGGTGGTGGCAGCCACTGCACCAGGTTCCAGAATGGCAGCAGCATAGAGAATTTGTTCTTTAGAATTGGATTCAGGATGCCCAGCGATCCAGGCACTTGACCCCTGTGGCCAAGAGACAGGAAAGTTTGGCTACTGCTCCAGGTGGCAGCAGACCTTGGCATCATCTATGTGGCCCTGGCTTTAGGTGCATGGAGAATGCAACAGTTCTGAGGTTAAAGAGACTTCCACCAAGATTTCAGAAGGTCTGAAGAGATAGGCAGCAGGGCAGGGAAGGAAGGGATAAGGGGTGTGAAAAAGGAATGGGGTTGTTTCAGGGCAAACACCAACTCCACAGGAGAAATGTACACATATGTACTGTAAACATGTGCAAAAGAAGGAGGGTCAAAGGATGCATGAGGGGGAGAAGGACAAAGCAAGTCAGATGAGGATAGAAAAGGAAAGATGACTTGTTATGTACATCTCCTAACTTTCCCCAAGTAATGGAAATCCTCGGGCTACACACATGATCAAGATATGCTTTATCTATACACCAGTCCCCAGAACAAATGCACCTAAGCTGCACTGCAAACATGTACTAACTGCAACGAGAGGGAAGAAGCGCACATACAACAAAATACGTGAGGGTAAACGTTTACACATTAAAGAGAGAAATTTACAGAATAATTCCATTTACAGAACTGATCACATTTATAAAAATGAAACTTCTAAAGAAATAACAGGAGAAAACAATTATTCAGAGTAGAAATTTGTGACTTGGAATTATCTTTCTTTACCAGTTTCACCAATTTGTTTTCACATCTCTGAGGTACTGAGGCCAGACAACATTTTCTTAACATAATTTTTAATGAAAATTTTTCTAAGGGAGATTCCTAACCCTGGATAATTTTAGTGGCCTTTGCACATTAAATAGATCAAGGAATTGTCACCTTCTTTGGCTAAGTGTTGGTATTTAATCATATGAAGTGATTGAAGGCTTATCTGAATGTTATTTGCAATGTCACGACCATAACATGCTCCTTTAAAGGGTCAAAGAACAATATAATCTTTTAAATGTTCATCTTTAATAGAGCTAAGACCACTACAACTAATGTAACTGCACTAATTGAGCTGAGCTAAAAAGAAAACGAACTTTGACTTAGGTCTAATGTTTTGAGACTAGTATTGCATATTTGTTTTCAGAATTAATGATGGAGCAATTCCATTAACCTTTACCACATGAATGTGTTGGTATAAGCGGTTTATTTTTGCCATCTTGTTCACTTGCCAGTCTATATTCAATGCTGATATTATCATTAAGTTGAAGGCATCAAAACATGTTAGAAAGA
>PVLD010008413.1:5922-84296 GCA_004027595.1 Dinomys branickii
AAAGAAGGCCAAAAAAAAAAAAAAAAAAAAAAAAATATATATATATATATATATATATATATATATATATATGAATAGCTGGGATAACTGTACTGCTGATATCTAATGGTATATTGAAAGGAACAGTTAATGTGCAAAATATTTTACGTTCTGACCAATTTTGCATGTTTATATCTGGTTATCTGAGCAACTGACTTGAAGATAACAATGTGCAAAGGAACAACCATGATGAACTCCTACCATGTTGTCTAGTGAAACTCTGTATTATCTCTAATGTTTTATCCAATAATTACTTTTTATTCTCTTTAATGGTTTGAACAATCTTCCATCCTTACATCTGATAATCTCAGCAATGTAGTTGAAGATAACAATATGTCATATAATAACCACTGTTAATTCCTATCATTTTGTCTTGAAACTCTGTATCATTTTTAATGTTTGTGCTTTGTTTCATTTATGTTTGTGATGTTGATATGCTGCTGTTGTTCTTTTTTTTCTAATTTACTACTCTCTTTAAAATAAAGAAATTTAAGATATGGAAAACATAGAAGAGCTGGATAGATTCCTACACATATATGAATTACTAAGCTTGAATCAAGAAGATACAAAAATTCTGAACAGCCTAATATTAGTCAGTGAAATTGAAAATGTAACTAAAAACTTAGCAACAAAGAAAAGCCCAGATCCTGATGGATTCATGCTGAAGTCCACCAGAAATATAGAGAAGTTTTAATACCATTACTCCTCAAACTCTTGTGAAACTGAAAGGCAAGCAATATCCCCAAAGGCATGCCTAAAAGCAAGTCTTAGCCTGATAACAAAACCAGAGAAAGACCCAATCAAAAAGAGAACTACAGGCCAGTCTCCCTAATGAACATAGATGCAAAAATTCTCAATAAGATACTGGCAAACAGAATGCAGCAAATCAGGAAGATTATACACCATAACCAAGTAGGATTCATCCTTATGATGCAGGGATGGTACAGCATATGCAAATCAATGAATGTAATATACCACATTAACAGAGCCAAGGACAAAAACCATACAATCATCTCAATAGATGCAGGAAAAGCATTTGACAAAAGTCCAACACCCATTCATGACTTTTTAAAAAAGCTTACAGAATATTGAAATAGACAGTCTTTATCTCACTCTATAAAAGCCGTCTATGACAAACCAACTGCCAACATCATACTAACTGCACAAAAACTGAAAGCTCTCACTCTAAGATTAGGAAGAAGACAAGAATATCCCCTATCACCATTCTTATTGAATATAGTTTTGGAAACATTAGCCAGAGCAATTAGACAAGAGAAAAAAAAATAAAAAGAATAATGATAGGAAAGAAAGAAGTTAAATTACCATTACTTGTGGATGATATGATACTCTACATAGAAGACCCCAAAACTTCACCAAAAGACTTCTAGATTTAATAACCAAATTAAGTCATGTAGCTGAATACAAAGTCAATAGTCAAAAATCAGTAGTATTCATGTACAGAAATAAACTCACTGAGAGAGAAATTAGAGAAACAACACCATACACAATAGCATCCAAAAAAAAAAAAAGAAAGAAATACTTGGGAACCAACCTAATGAAGGAAATAAAAGACCTTTACATTGAAAATTATAGTACTCTGGAAAAGGAGATTGAAGAGGATATCTGAAAATAGAAAGATATTCCTTCTCTCTCTTACTCTCTTGGTCTCTCTGTCTCTCTACACGTACATATAGGTATGTATGTGTGCATAATGTAGACCTTCTCCATTTTATCATTTTCTTATTTATTCTTAGTTTCTTATTCACCTTGATGCTAATTTATCCTTCATTCCATAATAAGTACCAAATGTGTAATCAACTGAGATAACAAAGCAACACTTACTCCCAATTTGGCCTTGGAGACCTATAATCTCTTTACTTGTGAACTTTCAGACCTTATTAAACAAACCCTTTGCCCTTGAACATTGAAAAGAATTCCAGATCAATCTTCACCTGAATATCTTTGTAATAAAGGTGTTTTTCAGACTGTGCCTGTCTCTGTGCACCATCTTGGCAGGTCAGATTAATATACAAGTTACATGTCTTTCACATGCCAACCAGGTAAAATATGAAGACAAAACATTCTAAGAAAAGAATGCAGTTTATCATTGTTCAAAACATAAGCACAAGCAAAATGGAAACCACTTGTGCTCTAATGATGGATCTTGAAGAGAGAAGCCAATGGAGAGCTTCCTGCTTAAGAAAGAGCTCATCGGAGCTGCCTCAGATATAACAGAAGCCCACTCAGCACCATGGCAGTGCAGAAAGATGTCGGTCACCATGACAATGGGAACAGAAGCTCAGTACCCAAGACCCAGGATTCAGCACAAAGGCTGATGCATACCTCTCAGCTGGGGGGATATTTAGTACTACAAGTTAGAGTACTTCAAATAAGGCATTCTGTATTTCTGTTTCTTTGTGTTTGAGGTTGATTGTTAAGCCTGAACATCAAGATTAAGTGACAAATGAGATGCCCAGACCCCTGGGCTCTGCCACAGCTCTAATATATCTCAGGTTCTGAAAAATATGAGATTCAGTTCTGTTATGGGTTGAATTGTTTTCCGTCCCCCAAAAGAGGTATGATGGGGTCCTACCACCCAGTTCTGCCAGGGTGGTCTTATTTAGAGAGAAGGTCTTTACAGGGGATGAACTTTAATCCAGTATGACTGGTATCCTTATAAAAAGGGGCACATTTGTATAAAAAAGTAAGAGCACATAGAGAGAAACCAGCAAAAAGAGACACGGGCAGAATCTGTAAGCCAACAAAAGAGGCCCTTAAGAGACCTTTGCCTCACAGCCCTCATGTTGCGCTAACCCTTCACAGCTTTGGTTTGGATTTCCAGATGTCAAAATTGTGAAACAATGTACTTCTATTGTTTAAACCACTTCAATTATGATGCTTTCTTATAGCAGCCATAGGAAAACAATAGAAATTCCGATTAAACTTTGTCTTGTGATGATAATGAAGTCTGTTTAAACACTAGAAATGTTTTAAATGTATATATGTTTATTTGGTCTGTGAGATCAAAGGCAGTCATATAAATATGTTTCTGTTTCATTTCTGTTTTAATGTCATCACAGAGTTTTTAATGAAACAAAATTCAATTGAAATAAATGACAGTTTTCATCTCTAGAAAAGATAAATAAATAAACTTTATCTTGTTAGATACCTTGGTGCCAAAGAGAAAAGAATTTCATAACCATAGCTTATTCTGCAGAAATTAGGGTACTCCTGGATCCCCACATTCGTTATGTCAGCAATATTCTTCCCATGTCTTTGTGAATATGGTGAAATTACACAGGGCACTGTAGTGGGAAGGGAACCTGCTATTTGCACCCCTTATATATCTTCAATGGGCAGATTGTGAAGAATTCTGGATTTCTCTCTTGTTACTTTTATTTCCTGGCTTAACATATTTAGGAAATTACTTTTGATTTCCTGGGACTGTATTTTTTTGAGATAAGGTCTCATTTTGTAGTCTGGGTTGACCTTGAACTCATAGTGGTCCTCCTGCCTTAGCTTCCTGAGTGCTGGAATTACAGGCATGTGCCACCATACCTGCCTTCAGGACTCTAGTCTTCTTTCCTAGAGTAGTGCTATATTCCTTTCTAAACTTTATTTTGGTTTAAATTAAATGGTGTATATGATGCACCAAGCAGGTACTAGGACTTAATGCATGTTAGTTCTATTTCCTTTCAGTTCTAGGTACTCCACTGACCAAATTAAACAAGCACACAAAACATAAGTGAGTCTCTGTGGCTCGAACTCCTCATCTATAAATGAAGATGGTGATAGAACTGAATTCTACTTTGTACAGTATTTGGATGGATATGCGTGAGTGCATGAAAAGCAAATAGTACTCAGCTGGATGTGTTGGAGCACCTAGCACCTGCAACCAGTACTGGACTGTTCTGGCATCACTTTGGAATTATTAATGCTCAGTGGGAACAATGAGCACCCCTTAACAATACGCCCATCTATCGGATAATAAAAATGCCAACAGGCAAAAGCTAATAATTTAATCAAATTGTTTATTGCCCTAGTTAGTTACAGTCATCACCTACTCATTCAGCCAAGCTCTGTTTTCTTGTACAAGGGACCGAGCCCAGCACCTACAGTCAAATCAAGCTACACAAGGGATCCAGTGTCCCTTCCTAGCTGCCTGCAACTGACCTTTATGCAAAATGACCTTGTCCATAATAGGAAAAAAAGTCCCTGATGTAATGGATGAGGGCATCAGAGAATTTTTCCTGATTTCTGCAGAAATAGGCTGTGCTCATAATGGAAGTTTCTCCTCAGTTTATAACTAATTTGGATGTAAAAATGAAGATTAAATGGAATATAATGCATTGTGTGCATTTAAGTGCCAGTATACAAAGCAAGACCCATAAAATTGTATCTTGAGTTAGATTTCAGGTAATTATCTTTAAAAACAAATGTAAACATCATCTACCAGATGTCAAAAGCTTTCAGGTGAAATATTTTTCTTTGGATTCAATTCTGTTAAATGCTGTGGCTCCAGAATGTCCACATTGTGATACTAATTTATGTAATAAAATTGAAATGGGCAAGATAAAAAGTAAAAGATTCTGAATAAAGATGAAATTCAGAAAAGAAGCTTTGACAGCATTAAAGTGTAACATTTATACAGATACATGCCTTTGAATAAGTTATTCTAGAAAAAATTTTAGATCTGCTTATTTTTGTTGCAAAATGGAAACATTAATCAGAATTCTTAGATAACTAACTCAATTTTTTGTTTAGTTTCATTTATGTAAGGACAGCTTATATTTAGGCAGGTATCACTACAATAGGAAATTGTTTCCTAAGTAAAGGAAAGTGTGCTGCCCACACAATCATGAACAAGCATTATTACCAAGGAATGGAAATTCTTCGTGGACAGTGTTCTCTGGGCAGATCTGTCACAGGAGACATTAAAATGGAGTACAGGAGGCAAGTTAAAAGATCCTTCCATGAGGGAAGGACCCTTGCTCACCCACCCCCAGTGAACCATACTTCTTACATGGGTCAGTCATGGACATACAGAATTTTATTCTTGTTTAAAGTCTAAAGGCAGCTTCTATGTTTAAGATCTCCCATACATCACTCAGTAACCCCAGTGCAAACTCTGCTTCCTCATGGAAACTTCTCCTCAGGTTACAAAGTCTGTGAAAACAAGAGGGCGGGAGCTGGGGGGGCAGTGGGGGGAATTCCACTGTATAGCTGGTTCACTTGTGTAATTTCAACAATAGTGACATTGATCAGATTTATTCCTATGGGAAAGTTATAGGAGATGGAATTATTGCCCAGTGGTATAGGCTCACTTCCACATCTCTATTTTGGGAATAAATACTCTTTAAGAAGTCCTTGAGGTGAATGATTAACACACGTAGAGCCAAACAACCAGCCAGAAGATTTGCAGGCCTGGGCAGTGGAGCTGAGGCATTTCCCTTCTAGCTCATGGTGGAGAAGGCCAGCGGGCCTCTTTGAGTCCTACCATGCATAGTTTTTCCATAGTTCTCTGGAGCATGGCTACTCTGGTTGTCCTGAGATTTCTACTAGTAACCATAAGAGAAATAGTGGTTTACTACTTGGCCAGATCTTTCTGTAATTTTTTAAATTTATTTTAAAAATGAAAGAAGGAAAACATATTAACAGGCAGACATCCTTTTACAAAATAGCATAAGAACAATACAAGAAATACAGGGTTGCAGACAAAGTAGTAGGAAATTAACAATGGTTGTGTTACGTATTGATATTTTCAAAGTGTTTTCTCAGGAGAACAGAGACATGCAAGATTGATCAAATAATTAATCGCTAACTGTTCCTTTCAGTTAAGTGATAGAAGTTAGTAGTTCAGCTATGTTAGCTCTCCTGTGTATACATACATACACAATTTCCCTTAATACATACATAATTTCCCTTTCTCTTTTTACTCACCCCAGTTGCTCTTTACTTTTGAGGATGTCCTTTCATCTCACAATGTCTGTCCTACCTCCTAATTTTTATTCACTCTTTCTGGTTCTTATACTAGTGAGACAATATGCTGCTTACCTATGGAGGTCTTGTTTATCTCACTTATGAGTATGCTCTCTAGTTGTGACCATTTACCTGTAAAAGCCTTCAGTTTCTTTCTTTCGAGCTGAGTAATATTCCATTATGTAAAAGTACCACAATTTTTTATCCATTTCTCAGTGGATGGACATTCGGATTGCTTCCACAATTTAGCAATTACAAATTGTGCCGCTATGAACATGAGTGCACATATATCACTGTGATATGATGTTCTCAGATCTTCTGGGAAAATACCCAGAAGGGGAATAGCTGGGTTGAATGGAACCTCCAGACCTGGTTTGCTGAGGAATCTCCAAACTGATTTCCACAGTGGTTGCACCAGTCTGCATTCCCACCAGTAGTGGAAAAGAGTTCCTATTTCTCCACAGCCTCGCCAGCATTTGTTATTGATTGATTCCTTAATAACAGCCATTCTTACTGGGGTGAGATGAAATCTCAATGTTGTTTTAATTTGCATTTCTCGAATGCCTAATGATGTTGAACATTTTCTGATATATTTATTTGCCATTTGTATTTCTTCATCTGAGAAGTGTGTATTCACCTTAGATTCCCATTTCTGGATTGGGTCTTTGAAGGTGCTGATGTTTTTTAATTCTTTATATGTTCTAGATAGAAGACCTTTGTCCAAGGGACAGTCAGCTAAAAATTTTTCCCAATTTGTGGGTTTTCTTTTTACTCTGTTGAAGATTTCTTTAGATGTGCAGAAACTTTTCAGTAGGATGAGATCCCAGTTGTTGATTCTTTGAAGTATTTCCCATTCGGTTTGGTTTTTGTTCGTGAACTCTCTGCCTACCCCTATGTTCTGTAATCTTTTTAAAGGACAATTTCATCCTACCTCAGAAAGCACTCTCCAGCTTATTTAATTAAAACGGGGGAAAGTTGGATATAAAACTCTAGAATAACTATGTCTTATATAATTTTACTATCTCAGTTGCTTTATGACATATTTTGTTCTACAAAACAACGTCAGTTGAGAAACAATATGCAAAAGACAAAGCTGGGCCTGTAAAAGCACAGGCACAATGATGTCAACTGAAAGCAATATAAAAATAAAATTAAGCAATTTAAAGGATCTCCTTCCAGAATTTACAACAAACATCCTTCTATTGGCATGAAAGAGGGCTAAACCTTAAGTTTTGGGGACAGAGCTAAAGTAAAAACTCAGTGCTCACACTCGCAGTGTATGTGGCCTTGGGTGAGTGTGTAATCTCATGGAGCACCAGTTTATCTGTAAAGTGGAACAAGGGCACCTGCCACCTACGGTTCTTGAGAATGTTAAGTGAGATGATAGAGATGGGAAGGGATAAATAAATTTAGCCACTATTACTATTCAAAATATAAGAAATGAGCATACTGGGAGTGTTACTGGCTGCTCTAATAGAAATATGAGGTGTAACTAACTGTGAGAACAGAGACACACACATATCTCCAGTGATGTTGTTTACAATTTATCTTCAGCAAATTCAAATGCCTCTGCAGGATAACAGAGATGAATCCTTTAAGGCCGAGTAAAGGACTCTAGGAGAAATTCATCCTCAGTAATAAATAAGGACTCATGCATGGACTGATATCAGAGAGGGAAAGATATTGTGAGGACCATGTCTACCACTCAGACATTTTACTAACCTCTAAGGGTCATTAGCCAAAAGCAGGTGTGTCTTTAGCTAAAAGCATGGGATTCGCTAAAATCTGCCTGGATAGTAAGAGTACAAATTGTAGGAGAACAAAGTGGCATCTGTGTTCTAGTAACCTTGGCAATGATGAATTCCTGGAGCTCTGGAAGATGGCGCCAGCCCTCCTGAAAAATCAGCTGCCTGTGGGTTAATAACTTTGAGACAGATGCTTTGCGCGATCGTAGCTACAGTGTGGGCATGATCAGTGGGGACTGGTGGGGGGGCTGCGGAGGGAACAAACACCACCGTTGTCATCACTGGCGGCAGCAGCATCAGAGGATGTTTCTAAAGGACCTGGAGAAAGAGAGAAGGAAATAGTGGCTGGAACATGGCAAAAACAGGACTAACTGACTGAGCACAGGTAAAATTGCCCAGGGATTCCGAGTTCTCTGTACTGATTTTTGCAATGAACCCTAGAAAGAGGGAATCTGTAAGAGGATCGATCAGCCTTAGAAACTTCCAGTGAAAATCAGATTTTTAGCATGTGGCAAGAGCCTTTTTCTACCTTGTAAACAGGTCTACAAGGGACAGTATAGCTCCTTTTATGGCAAGGGGGGCATTCGTGGTGTGTGGAAAGCTTTTGGAAAGAAGAATGTTCAAGATCTATTTCTACGGGTCTCCAACCTCAGCCAGCCCAGTCTCTTGAGCCTCAGTTTCCTAAACCAGAATTCCCACTGATGTAGATTACTTTAAGAGTTCATATGAAACAATGCTTATTTTTTAGGAAAGAAAATATTGTTTTAAAAGTGAAAGTGATTTCTCCTTTATCTTTTATAATCTCATTTCTGTCTACACCAGCTTATTGAAGCCCATGTCTCAGTACATATGGTATACTTTCAAGAACTGATTACAACTGAAAACACTTATGTTTTTATAAGAGACAAATACTTCTAATTTTAAAGATTCTCATAAGGAAACTTTCACTTAAAACTATAAGTTTGCAGCCTTTACCTGATATACCTTCCTTTGAAATGAATGAAAGTATATATTTTAACTCTAATTTTGCATTTGGAAATAAAACTGCAAAAAAAGCTCCAAAATGAATGCAACAAAAGATTTCAGTATCACCAACTGAATAACCTGATATTTAAAATGGAGTCACTAAGTACCTTTCATTTAAATATGCAATGCCAAATTTTTATAACTTTATTTAATATAGGTTTTGAAGTTATGTCTAATAATTTTTTTATTTTTCAAGAATAGTAATTGAAATAAGTCTTCAAAAACATAAAATTTTTAAAATTATTAATAAAACTTCATTTAGAATAAAAGAGATATTTGAGTGTGCTTCTTTTCTCGCTTACTTAGTTAATGTGAATCCTACTCTTTCTGTTGAAATGTTTCCTGATCACCTATCTGGTCTTCTCCATCTTGATGGTCAAATCATGCCCCTCTTCATTACTTCATGCTTGGCTGTTGTAACAGGATACTATTGGCCAGATTTCCTCCAGGACCACTCATTCTTTTATGTTATAATCTCCAAAATAACAGCATGTTGTTCTTTGCTAGCTCCAAGCATTGGATCAGAGGCATTAGCTACCTTTGTTTGAAACAATCTTTTCAAGGTTATTTGTGTAGCAAACAGCCTTTGAACACTGAAATGGTACTTCCTTTCACAGTAGACATACACAGGATCATTGTCCATTATAAAATATTTAGGTTCTCTAAGCTCAGGGTTCCTGTCCTGTGAGTCAGTCAATTGCATATGCCAGGGTCACCTGGCCCCATCACATTTCCCTATGGAAATGCACCTGAGGAAATGGATGCAAATACTGATATTCTAGCGACTGCTGTAGCTATCAGAGTCTATTTACCAAGGAGCCTCATGTCTTTTGTCAGGCATTCATGAAACCTGGTAGGTAAACTTGTTAGCATATAAGTATGCTAACCCATCAGTCCTTGATGATGTGGGAAATGTGAAATAAAACCGAATTATCTGTCATCATATATCTGTTAGAATGTCTAAATTTTAAAAGATAGTAGTTGGACAAAGTCACAGCCATTGTGCTAAGCTGATCCACCATGGGAGAAACCCTGTTGCAGTTCACAGCCATGCAGGAAAATATCACCAACCTCCAGCCCCTGGGGAGGACTTCTGGTGGTCCCTAAACATGAAATGTGGCCACTGTGGTGAAATTTTCAGAGAAACAGCAGTACCGGCAGACTGATGGACAGTGTGGCACTGAAGGGAGGCTGTGACAGCATCTCCATAGTCCATAAGTGCAAGCTGTATGTATGGGAAAATTCCACTGAGATTTTGAGTCACACCATCAGGTCTCATAATGCTGAAGATAATGAGGAGTTCAAGACCATTGTGATGTTTGAGCACCAGGGCTGAAACCAGTTGATTTCCAGTCCCAGGCAGGGTTTGCTGCTGAGGACATAGACGGCCAGGGAGCATCTTCAGAGACATTAATCAGGGGCTGGGGATATAGCTCAGTGGAATAAGCGCTTGCCTAGCAAGCGCAGGGTCCTGAGTTCGATCCCCGGTACCGCCAAAAAAAAGAAAAAATTCATGCAGGTGAAATTCACAGAGACATTAATCTGTGGGAAAAGGACTGGACTAACTTTGACAGAAATGCCCAGGAGTCTGTGAATCTACAAGGGCATATGCCAGGTTGTGAAGGGCTGAATCTACCTCCCTTTAGAACTGAGAAGAGACAAAGTGCCCCACGCAGAAGCACCGCAGAGGCTGGTGTTCTCTTCCTCCTCTCTTGGCCACTGTACCATGCCCTCGCAGTAGTCATGCTGGACTTTGTATTAGTTCTCCAGCCCACCAACAAAGCCCTTGTTCTTCCTGCACTGGTATGTGAAGGACGAGTCGGGAGTAACCTCTTCCCTTCACAAATAAGAATTCACACTGGAGGTCTCTGCCTCCTGGCACCTTCCCATGGCTGTAAATCTCTGCTGCTGATCCAGTTTGCATAACATGTAGGAGCACATGGTTTCTAAAGGCTCCACCGCACAGGGAGAGTGGGCAGGTCAACCCAGAGGATCGAAGCTATGAAAGCCAGTGGCAAAAAAGGACAGAGAAGCCTATGGAATGGTGCCATGAACAGACTGGTCATGAGCCAAAATACTGTATTTATCAGCTTGGTTCTCCAGCAAACCCAAGCATCTCCGTTAGCAGGGCTGGGGGACTTCAGAGGTCAGTAGCCCACTCTGCTATGTATTTGCTCTACAAAATTTCTGGCTACTAGTCAGCAAGTTTCTCCTCACTTGGGATGGGCAGGAGAGTCTGTATGAAAGTTTTTCCTTGTGCCCAGTCAGTTTTTGTGCTCTCTGAAGTTGCTTCTGTTGATCCTGACTTGCCCCCTGGGGCTACTTTTATGTGTTCTGCTCCAGACAGTACTTTGTAACCATGAAGAGAGTAGACAGGACTCGCTTCTGGCCTGGGTTCCCTGGGCCCAAAGATGCCCACACACCTGGCAAGATTCTTCAGACCAGGAGAGGATGCACGTGCCTTCACTCTGGTAAGCCCACTCTTTGCAAACACTATTAACACTGATCTGATCTCTCTACTGTTCTGCTGGAGCCTGTGATTCTTTGGGGAAAAATTATCTGTGTCTACCACCTTCTGAGAGTAAGAAAGGATCTGCCCACTTCCAGACTGGTTATGGGGGGTTCTCGGAAGGGTCCTTCGGTTTCAGGCAAAGCTGGCTGTGTCCAGGAGTGATGAAAAGGTACCCAGCTTGTCCCCTTTCCTGTCTGGCAGCCACATGGTGTCCTCTAGGTCACCTGCATCCCCTGTTCCTTGAGTTCTTCCACACCACACAGCAGGGCTTCTGCAGTCCTCTCTTAGCTGGTACCCTGTTTACTGCCTTGACTGAAAGCCAATCACACAAGAAACTTAGGCGTGTGAAGCAGCTTTGCTTGTGTTTAATGTTTCTTTCAGCCAATGTGTGTTAGATTCAAGAAGTCAAACACTGAACAGCAAATGGCTTTCTTTGTATTTTACCTTACTCTGTATCTTTCAGGAGGTAGGGAAACTCATGTAGTCATTAACAGGTTAAAAGAAACATAGAAAAGATGGGCAACAGATGCAGAAAAGGTATTCAGTAAAATTCAATACTCATTTAACAAATCAAACTCTTAGCAACTAGAAATAAAGGGATCGGCTGGGGATATAGCTCAGTGGAATAAGCGCTTGCCAGTAAGCGCAGGGTCCTGAGTTCGATCCCCAGTACCACAAAAAAAAAAAAAAAAAAAAAGAAAGAAAGAAAGGGATCAATCCTCACCTCGGAAACAACATCTACAGAAAACCTAGAGCTAGTGTGATGCTTAATAAATGATGAAATATTTGAAGTACAACACTCAAGGTCAAGATGAGAGGAGGGTGCCCTCCTCAGGCACTGCTTCTCTTCACTGTGTTGGAAATGCCACTGGCGTGGGGAGATGGTAAAGTAAGGCGAATGGATAGAAAATGAAACAACTCAGTCCTTCACAGAGAACAATTTTCTACTTAGTGCGGAAGAGTGAACAGATGTTGGCTTTAAGATCAACATACAGAAATTAAACGCATTTCAGTACGCTACTAACAAGCAAAATATAACTTAAGAAAATATATCACTTATAATATCCACCCAAATCCCCTCAAAAGTAACTAAAAAATACTGTCTATCAAATATGCAAAAGATTCATGACCTTAATGAAGAAACTGGTAAGCTTTACTGAAATTGTTTAAGTGCAAATAAATAAAGACCTGTGGTACTGATGGATATGATATTATAAGGTTACTATAAAGTTGATATAAAGCACATGTTCATAAAATAAAATCTGACAATATCAAACACTGCCCAAGGATGTAGAACAACTAGAACTGGTGGGAATGCAAAATGGAATAAGCACCCTGGAAAACAGTGTGCAATTTCTTATAAAGTTAAACATTTGCATAAGATGCTGCAAACTCACTGCTAGGTATTTCCCATAAAGGAAATAAAATCTTATAGCTACCTAAAAATTTGTAAACAAGTGATGGTAGCATATATACTCACCATAATTCTCTAAACTGCCCAAGAACTGTCAGTCAACAGCTAAGGAGACAAATGAATTGTGGTCCATCAATACAGTGAAATATCATCTGGCAAAATAAAGGAGTGAACTACCGTAAGTAATAGAGAAAACCTTGGATGAATCTTACAGGCATTATGCTGAGTAAAAGAAGTGAGCCTCCAAGCTTATACACAGTTTGACTCCATTTATATGATATTCTCATTTATGTGATGTTCTCATAAGACAAAACTAAATTAAACAGAAAACAGATTAGTGATTGACATGGGGAAAAGATGTAACAAAAATGTAGCTAAAAATGGAGCAAGTGAGAATTTTAAAAATATGCTAAATCTGTTCATGTGTTGTCATATAACTATGCTATGTATCACTTTTAAACCCCAAAATTAACAATATCAATAAAATACCAATATTTCTATCCATATTTTATAAGTATCTAGACTATATAATTGTTTGAAAAGCAA
Source organism: Dinomys branickii (assembly GCA_004027595.1). Classification (NCBI taxonomy): domain Eukaryota; kingdom Metazoa; phylum Chordata; class Mammalia; order Rodentia; family Dinomyidae; genus Dinomys; species Dinomys branickii. Next base: position 19,184 of record PVLD010008413.1, read on the forward strand.
TTGACATATAGTAAAATATACAGCTCTTAATTATATGTAGGTTAACAAGTTTTGACAGCTATAACATGTATAACTTTTGCATGCAATTTAAATCTTGGGTTTTTCTTCTTTTGCAAATATACCTATTTTTCTCAGCCTTTTGGCTAAAATCAAGTGTAGTATCTGTTCTTATCAGTTTAAAATATACCTGTTTACTGTCATGCTCGCATTATGAATTCTATAAATAGCAGATCTTGGTGGCACTAGGATGCCATATTGTCTTATAATCATTTAAAATACTTATTTGTCACATATACCCTATAGTCTACTTAACAGTAAAAGGCAATAATTTAGTTTCAGTTAATTCATCTCACCTGAATGAATGCATGAGAGCAATATTTCATTTTTTATGTTATTCATTAAAAAACTCCTTTTCATTCTTTTTTAAATACCATAAGTATATTCAGATTATGTTAATTTACAGAACTCTTAAGAAGTCACCTTAAAACTTTATAAATACAGTGTTCAGCATACACATGTAATCATAAAGCTACCTGTAGCTAAATATGATACCTTTTTCAAAAAGCTTCTCTTGTAAATACATGGCAAAAATGAATATCTCAAGAATACTTCATCTTCTCTTTGTATATCTATGAGTGTTTCAAATAATTGATAGACTTTTATTAAGATTTTTTTAGTCAACACAATTATGGAAATATACAAGCTTTATAGTCAATTATGTGTAGTATGACAATATCTAATGCATGATCCAAAAGTCTAACTCTGTGGCCAAGTGAATACTAAATAAAGCTTGAAGTGTATTTCAGTCTCAAATGGATTCATAGTAAAAAAAAAAGTAGTTAAGTAGCTTAAGAAAATGCATGACACATAATAAATTTTATGCAAAGACAATGAAACAGAACCCTATTCAAATAAGCTGCAGTGTTTTTGAATTCTTTCACGTTCTAAACTAGAAGAAACCTAATGACAGGACCAGACCTGTTCTTTAACCAGTCAACCAAGTACAAACCATGATCGATCCTGTACAGAGCAAACCTAAGCCTAGCACTCCTGGCCTTGAGAATGACGGTACTTCTTGGACAGTGGGAAGGACATCTCTGTGGGCAATGATTTAACACTTCCCAAGTCAAGTTTGGCACCTTCTCAGGTCAGTGTTAACTTGGGCAATTAACCTGTTTGCCTATTCCCACCTCCTTTCCAGAGTCTTAATGAGGTGAAAAATAGTGTCTCAGAAATTACTGCTGGCTGTTATTTCTAGGGGTGTGTCCCCTCCTTAACCTGCTGGGAGCAGAATGTAATTCGGGCCCTTTTTGTCATCCTACTTGTAATTTATTATGAAAATGATATATCACACATATCAAATAGAGCAACCTGGTTCAATCAGATTCTGGAGGAAGTGCACATTTCCTGGTATGCTCACTTCCTGCACCAGAGCCCTGGCAGCGGCTGAAAGGTGCAGACACCTTCCTTGTTCAGGCATCTTCATTAATAATATTGGACGGACTTTATAGGTAGCACAAAAGTGGTTCTGAATGTACCTTTCCTGTGATAGCAGCACGGTGACACTAAACAGCATGACTGTTGGTATTATATACTTCAAACAAATTACAAATCACATACAGGGCTGTTTTTGTTTTTGTTCTTATGCCTCTCTACAAAAGAATTGGGGTCATAGGTACTTATGGCAGCACAGTTAAGAGAAAAGTCTTTATTTTAATCTTGTCCAGACACTTTAGTTTTCAGCCATCCTGGTTTATGGCATGCACTAATCTTCTTCTGGAAACTGTTTTGTTTAATTTACCATCTGATCTTTATCAAGACTTCCCTCTTAATGGCAGTGTAGTTTCAGACTGTTTGACTGCAAATAATATGAGTTCTGTCTTCAGATTCTCTATTCATCAGCTGTGTGACACTTAATAACTCTGTGCCTCAGTTTCCTGTGTACAAAATGGTGATTATGATGTCTGCCAAGTAGATTTATTGTGAGGATTAAATGAGTTGACACATACAAGAGATTATAACAGTCTGGTACAGAGTGGGAATGACATAAATAATAGATATTTATTTACCAAATTGTGAACCACATAAAACTTGTTTTTGACAAGAGGTCTGAATAGCACGAGTCCACAGGGAAAAAATATTAAGGACAAAAATGGAGAAAGGGTATGTGGAACAGAACTCTATTCTTCAAATTTTAACTCCTGGGAGATTTCTTCACTGAGCAAAAATTTTTCTGAATGGAAAGATATATTTGAGTTTTACTTCAACATATAAAGTGACAGCCAGATGTCTTATTCAACATTGTATTCTTAGTGCCTAGAACAGGGCTGGATATTTAAAATATTCAACAGATATTTCTTGAACAAAAGTTGCTGACAATATGGTCGGATGCATGGTAATAATTATCCTATTCTTTGACGTAGCTCTAATTTCTTTCTGGAGTCTAGCTAATATTAAACAGAAAAGAAGGGATTAACCCAGAAGTTTGCAGAACACTTTTTTGGACAATTCTGGAGAGAGGCAGGAGCCTGCAGGTAGAGGTGTGATTCCAACAAGCTGTCTAAATCAGAATGACAGAGAAAGCAATCAACACAGGACTCAGCTTGAAAGCCCGTTGACATTCTGTGTAATTACTGCAAGAGCACCCTGGGTAGTCCCTATTATTGTAAACTGCATTTCCAGCGCTGTGTGGCATTAAATTAAAAGAAAGAAAGAAATGCAGTCATGGCTATTAGCAAAGCTGAATTGGAACTCCTAGAAAATGTCAAGGAGATCTTAATTGTACTTTATATAATGGTCTCCTAGGCTAATAAGATATGATCTAAAACCATTAGGTATGAGAAGGTAAACATTTTAAGAGCACTTTTTTGCCAAAAGCCTCTTCATCTTTATTTGACAACTCTCACTCGGCCTTGAGGTAAAATATTGCAGCGTTCTGAAATAACAGATATTGTTTGTGACAGAGGCAACAAGGCGCTGCCCTGTGGGAGCGTATTCAAAGATAACGCTGACGGAGCAAGCAAGTCTATAAATCTGATTCCTCAGTCTCACGTCAGCGCGCACCGCTTTCCCCTCCCGCCCGAGCAGAGCGGGTGGGCAGCAGTCTCTGAAAGTTGTTAGCATGTCACGTAGCATGGATTCCAAAATGCTGGGAAACACCCATTACTCTGACAAGCTTCAGAACGCATAAATCTATTTAACCTTAGAAATGATTGAGATTCATTTTCTCAAGGTCGGAATCTCGCCAACAGAGAGCTCTGTATTTATGCCTCTCTCTTTTTTTTTATTTCAAAGATCTTCTGAGCTAAGACCATAGAGCCTGGAGTGGCTGTGGCTATTCGAGATTTTACAGGGTGCTTGCTCTCACTTCTTGGTAGAAGTCACCTGCAATCACATAGGAAATGTCACCTTCATGAGTTCCAAAGTCTGATCCTTTGTTTCTCGCTCAAGGAGTAAAGTTTTTCCCTTAGTTCTTTATTGTTGTTGTTATTATTATTATTATTGTTATGTTTATTGCTAGGCCCGTGGTTACAATGTGCAACTTGGTTCTGTTTGTAAACACAGCTTAGAAGTCATTGTTAGGACTTGTGGGCGTTGGTTCCACTTTGTCTCAGTACTGTGTGTATTCTGGCTAGTAACCTAATGCTTCTTTGTACCTTTGCCTCTCTATTTGCACAAGGGGGGAGCATCCCCACTCCGAACAGGGCTCTGGGACACCTGCACAAATTGTGCTGTTTCAAACAGATATTAAGATCAAGTTTGTTTAATCTACTGCATAGTCAGAATAATACTTTCCTTAATGCTGATTGGGTAGTGTTTACCAAAGTGTGCTTGTTTCATTAAACATTAGCTCTTCAGGATTAGATGTTACATGAAACGGCCACTTTTGTCAAATTAATTTATGAAACCCCAAGGTAAATGAAGTGAAGCAAAGACCTTTGCTTCAGGACTTCTCAGAGCCTTTAATATGTTAATAAGCACTGTGAATCTCTTAGCTAGGAATGGTATGTGGTGTTTCCCAAAATTATTCACATGGCACTTGGGAGGTTGGCAGGTGGAGCTCAGTCAGAGGAAAGCTTTATGGGAAATGCTTGGCACTTCACAAAGGATAAGCGCAGTTCACGAACCTTACAGAGGAAACACAGCATCGAGAAACAGCTCTGTTCTTTGAATATTATAAAAGAAGCAGTTTTAGCTGACCTGTATTTAACTAACTCACCAGACTAACCTGCACCTAACTGACTCACTAGACCAGCTTTTCATCACTCAGTAATACACATCAGTTGAACCATATTAAAGCATAGTTCTGTGGGTCAAAACAATGATGACAGATCAACATTTTCATGTATTTCTACTTAATACCAGTGTTCCTGTGGAATTAAACCCTTAGGGCTAATGAACTAAATTCTAGGTTAAATGTTTATAAACTTCCACTCCTACCACCTCAATGATGTTTCCATAATTACCAGGGTGATTGTTTCCAAATATTTAAAAACAGTTTTTTCTAAGGACATGCTTTAATTAGGTACTATACAAACCCATAGAATGTAACTGTGAGTCAGACGTGTAAGTTTGTTGATTCTGTGAAAACTAGATTGAATGCTTGTGAAGGTTCATTTGGATAAGATTTTTAAATTGTCAGTACATGAGAATAGCTGCAATATGGTAAAAATTAGGGGCAAACCTTTAAAATTATGGGAATATACTCTGCATTTTAAGTGACTTTTAATTTTTGATGCCCAATAAACTGTAACTGGAAATTAAGGACAATGTGTTATGATGGTAATTTGTGAAAGAAAATTTTAGAACTCCTCACATGACACCTACTGAGGGACAAACCCTTGATCTTATGTCAAAAGATAGATGACCACAGAGGGCTTCCATCTTGATACTGAATGACTGATATGGTTTGACACTGACCTATCCAAACAAGTGCCATCGGAAAAGATGCTGAATTTAAACAATTGTCCAGCCACGCTGGTGCACGTTGGCTAAATGTTGACTCTCCCTACCAACATCTTATGCTAAAATATAATAATTTGAAAGTTGAAATTATTTTTCCAATGAGATTTTATTGATAGATTTTAGACATACTTAATGATCACACTCATCGTAGAGAACTTGTACCTGTACGTGATGTAGTTTGTTTCTTTTCTTCTCCACCCTCCTCCCCTCCCCACTTATCAAACTTTATTTCCCGTGTTTCCTTTGCTCACTTGGGAAACTTGATATTGTTTATAGTGAGTCCTTGTTTTAGGTACGTGCTTTGATTATCTGACCAAATACTACTTCTGACCCCCTTCTGTGAAGGCTTCTCTCAAGTTACCTCTCTTATCAACACAGAGAGGAGCTAGCACAGTGGGGTTTACTGGGTCCTCTCTGCAGACCTTATCCCCTTTCAGAATCAGAAACTAGAGAAAATAGATCATTCCTGTAAGCAAGCATCCTGGAAGTCCTTTTGCAGCAAGTACAAAAGCAGGAGGGGGTTCCATAAATCACTTCCTTGTTAAATCATTTGGTAAAAGGAAAAACTCACACAGATAAGGGTGGAAAAAAGTATCAGAAACACCAACTCAGATTTGGACATAATAAACACTCAATACATCTGCTACCAGAAAGTAATGCCTGACCACAAATGATTTGTCTCTTGCGGGTATTTAAAGGAACTTGGTGGGTAATTGAGCTGGGTATGTGACAGTTCGGTGTCTTTCACAGTGTAATCACCAAAGCGCTTGGAAAACTATCTGCCTATGTCTCTAAACCACTACCTGGCAGTTTAGAAATCAGAAGGAAATCGAGTTACAAAGGAGAGAGATAGCAGAATGAACTTACTCTTAAATGACAAAAACATAATGAGACCTGCCTGCAATGGTTAGTTTTCTATTAGCTGAAAACAATATATTTAAGAGCAATTCAAGCATCCCTAGAGGGAGGAGCAATTGCAAAATAATGGTTTTATTAAATAGAAAATGTCATAGTTATGTCACAGATTTATTTTTCTCACATTTTACTCCCTTGAAGTCAGTCATCTCTTCTTTTGGGACAGTTGTTACTATTAATCTGTTGTAGGAAGGAGTCTGAATTAGAAGCTCTCGCCGGCCCTTGGCTCAGGACCTAGCTCTGGGTTGAAATCACCTGGAAAACACGAGTGACGCGCTGACACCAGCTGCCATTTACAGATCCTGAACGACCTGTGTGATGCTGTGAGGACAACTGGACAGCAATAGCTTCCCTCCTCAAGCGTTATCAGCTGGTCAGCTGCATCCACATTACCTGAGAACCTATGAGGAGTGCTACAGCCAGAGTCCCACCCTAAATCCACTGAGAACCGGAATCTGCACTTGAACAAAAATGCCACATGAATTCCAGTTGAAAAGTAGAAACATATTTCTGACAGGATTATTATTATTAGAGAACCTCCATTACAATCATGTAATTTATTGTATTTATTGATTGATTGATTTTTATTTTAAAATGCATGTATTTTGGGCTCAAACTTAGTTGTTGAATAAACATTTCTGGGGCTGGGGTGTGAAATGAGTGTGGAGAATCCACAATTGAATAAACACCCTGGTGGATCTTACTAGCATCTAAATTGGCAATCACTGTTCCTGAGAAAGAGTCTTGAGATTCTTCATGATCTGACTAATATCCTGGGTCTTAAAGGGCATAGAAGCGTTAAATGGAGACAGAGGGCTCCCTGTGAGCGTGAACAGGGACAGGTGGCCCTGTCCTGGAACAGCACCCCTGCTTCTTTATTCACATTGATACCTAACTTAAGAAGATACTCAGACCATCCCAACTCTGGGGCCATTTGTGCCTGCTCTTGTATGAATGAGTTAGACACAGGGAGGATAATCTAAGATGCTGGTTTGTCTTTCCTCAAGGGCTAAGTGTTAACTGAGGAGTTTTGGGCCAGTTTTGGTGTTTCTGTTTCTCATCACAATTTAAAGCATCTATTCCCAGAAGTAAAGCTCATTGGTAGGGTAGGTGTCTAAGAAATTCTCACAGAAATGACTGACACAGGCTGTCTAAATACAGTATTTCTTTTTTGCTCACACTCTGATTTAGGTTGAGTCTGTTCATCAGTATGAAGGAGGAGCACTCTTTTATGACAGGTGCTTGTGCCCAACCACAGAGGAAGCACAGATCAAACCAATGGCAAAGAACAATGCCAGACAGTGTAATGCCTAGCTGGCACAGGCTAGCTTTCCATACAGGAGATTGTTCTTTGTTATATTGACTGTGTCCCTCCCTATCACTTCCAAATGTTTAAATCTGATACTTGGTGTGATGGTGTTTGGAGGTGGGGTCTTTGGATGGTAATTAGGTTCATGAGAATAGAACCTTCGACAAAGAGATTAATCCTAACCCTTGTAAAGAATGGCCAACAAGCTAGTCTCCCTCTTTCTACAATGTGAGGAGACAAAGACAGTCAACAGCCTTCAAACCATAAAAGAGCTCTCTCTCTTTATTGGTAGAAACAATTAACTTTACAATATATGTCCTATATTCTACTTTTCTAATCTTTGCTTTGATAAATGTACATCCTTAAAGCCAGTGTTGTTTGTATGAGTGGCATTTTTAAATGTACTGTTTCATAATTATTTCAGACATGTCCGTGACACATGAAATCCAGGTATATTACAGTTGAAAAGTAGAAACCTATTTCTGAAAGGACGATTAGGGAAACTCCATTAGAAACATGTTATTTGTTGTATTTATTTATTTGACTTATATTTTAAAATGCATATATTTTGGGCTCGAACTTAGCTTCCAATCTTCCAAGTTGAAAGATGTCCACTTAGTTTCAGCTCCTTGCTACATATTCCAGGAACAACACACACCACACTACACTTGTGTGTGGCACTATTGATGGGCTAGGTTTCTTCCAATTCTGCTGTGCTACGACACCATACATTGCAGTCATCATTCTCAGTCATGTCTCCTGTGAACATACGCCAGATTCTTGGGCCTGTATCAGAAGTAGAATCCCCCAGTTGTAGCATAGGGAGCTAGCCTATTTCATTTCACTGAGTTCTGACAGACTGCTGTGCAAAACGCCACCAACCCACACTCTCACCAGAAGTAGCTGAGAATTTCACTTTCCCTGTATACTTACGACTCTTTCCAAATTGCGCCCATTTGATTATGTGGAGGAGTATTTCAGCTGTCTTCACTTACAATCTTCCAGTTATTAATGAGGCTAATTCATTCAGCATTTCTTCCTCTGAATTGCTCATTTTTATACTTTCTCTATTTTTTAAAACTACATTTCCTATTATTCTCTTACTAATTTTAGATGTAGTCCATTTTTTATTTTACATACCTCTAGCACTTTATTACTTTTGCCTATAGGATCCTTCATGGAATGAACTCTTTCATTTCAATGTAATTGAATTCATTGTTTCCCTTTCTGGTTTGCTTTTTTGAGATTTTGTTTCAGAGCATCCTTCCCACCTTCCACCACCTGTACAACCTCTGTAACCACCACCATCAGGATAATATTCCTACACATTTGTTTTTAAGCTTGCATTTTATGTTCATTTTTATATATTTAGATTTGTACTTTAGAACTTCAAATTGTTTAACGAGTTGTATATCATTTGAAACAGAGTTCAAACACCTTATCAGAATGTACAGAACTTCTGAAAATTCTCTGGCTAAATGTTCTAGGTCATCTCCCAACACTTCCTGTCTGTTCACCTTCTAATGTGATGAGTTGCTTGCGTTTTCCCTCACCACGCTTGCTCCAGCCCTCTGACTTTGCATGCGTTCCTCTCTGGCCTTGCATACTCTTTGCAGAGCCTAGTGGAATCCCACTCAGGGCTGGGATCAGACATCATCCTCCTGGAAGTCTTCCTGGACAGCAGGACTGGGTTAGCTGCCCCTTTGGGTGCTGCTCATCCTCAATTACATTACAGCTTTTATAGGTCACACTGCAATGTCATTGGTTATTTGTCTATTTCTATCACTAGACAATAAGCTCTTTGAATGACCAAACTAGTCTTACCTACCATTTGGCCCATAAACCCTAACCCATTGGTTGCCCCATTGAATCAGCAAGTAATTATATAAATAATTAATAAGTGATGTTTTAGAGTCAGAAAATTTGGCTCGTATTTCCCCTATGGGCAGAACTGCATTGTTACTTTAGAATATATTTAGGAACAGGTTAACATTTATGCCAAGTCCTTTGACCTGGTACAAAAAAGATAACATCTTAGGGCACTTAAACAATACTCATTTCCCCCAGTCAGTGCTTCTGGTTTCCTAGCATTTTGCCCCTACATGAAGAACAGGACAGTTTCTGCCCTAAAGTGGAAAGATGTTACTGCTTTCCTGTGGAAGTTTTGATATGAAAAGAGTTCTGACCAGTCAGGAAGTGGAAACTCCACACCCTTTATCCCAGGAGTCAGTAAAAAAAAAGAAGGAATGAGGCAGAGAAATAAACAACTACCAATGCTTCCCCCTTGGCCAAAATCTTAACGAGTATATTTGTTACCTAAACTCAGGAGCTTAAAAGAACAGACTTCTATTTCTGTGGGTTAGGTATCTGGGACTTCTAGAAGCTGGGTTCCCTGATCAAGATTTCTGCTATAATTTGGGTCTGGAAATTGCCCCAAAGGGGCACGTGTTCAAAGCATGGTCCTCAGCTTGCCACTTGTGGAAGACTGTGGAAACCTTTAAGAAATAGGGCCTAATAGGAACTTTTAGAACATCAGGACATGCCCTCAAAGGAGATTACATGATGTGGATCTCTTGCCATTTCTTTGTCTCCCAGCCACAATTTAGCTAGCAGCTTGTGCTACCATACATTACCTGCTATCATGTTCTGCTGTACACAGGCCTGAAAGCAATAGGTCTGCTAACCTAGGACAGAAACCACCAATACTGAAAGCCAAAATAAACCTCTCCTGTCTATTAGCTTATCGTCTGAGATATTTTGCTACAGTAATGGAAATCTGATTATCATTGTCTCTTACAAGTTTCGTTCTCACAAGGCTACTACCACGGTGCTGACCAAGCGGGGGAGACTTCTGTGAAGGATAAATTGGAGGAGGATCCACTTCCATGTTTGTTCGTAGAGTTTGATAGTGTTCTATCCTGTGTAGGCAGTTAGGCTGAAGACTTCGGTTCCTCACTGGTTGTTGGTAAGAGGCTACGCTCCTTCCTTATGATGTGGACCTTTCTGTATGGCAGTCCACAGCCTGGCAACCTTCTTCAATCAAAGAAAGCTAGTGAGAAAGGCAGAGAAATGAAGCATGAAAATCTTTTTGTAAACTTAATCTCAGAAATGACATTTTATTATTTTGGTATATTGTGCTCATTAGAAGCAGGTCACTGAGTACAGCCCACACTCAAGGGGAGCGAAAAACACAATATAATTATCAAAAGGTAGAGATCAATGGGGGCCATCCCATAAGTGCTTGACGCTTAAGAATTTTGTAGTAGAACAAAAGGCCAGAGTCAGTGAGGCTTTTGCCCGTTTCCAGCTGGAGTTCTAGAAGGGAGAGTTTAGAGGGGGATCCCCGACGTATTTATTGGAGCTGCCACGTGAGAGTGAAAAATGTGATCTAGCGTGATCAGACAGGACGCTGGAGCCAGCATTCCCGAGCCTCTCTCTGTTGCTGGGCGGCTGGCACGGAGCTGGAATTCCCCCCTCGCCAGCAGTCCTCACAAACAAGCCTTCGTGACAGGGCCTGTAGTGCTAACATCAGCTTGGCGCTGACAGGTCAAATAGAAAATAGAAGTGAGATGACCAAAGATGGGCCAAGGTGGGAGCCAATAAATAAGAGACCAGATAATGATCAAGCCAGATGAGTAGACCCCAAGTTTCTCTTCTGATGGCTTCGACCATGGGTAGCAACAAGAAGGCTTGACACAGCGCCATCCAGCTGGGAGAGCCCAGAAGGAGACCCAGTACTTGCATGGCCACACCCAAGGCTTTCACGCTCTGCTGCCAAGCGACTGTCCCCACTCTGCTAGCACTGCCTTGAGAAGGTATGGATGAGGTTGAAGGGCATCGGGAAGATGAGGGTGAGTTATTCTAACCGACTGTGGTATCCAGTAGTAACAGAGGAGACTGAGTTACTTCTCCAATTTCACCTTTTCCCTGCTGCTCAATAGCAGCCTGAGGAAAATGACATAGCTGTAAACGATGAAGAGGTTTGAGCTGTTGTGTCTATGTTATTAAACCTTTGATATAGCAGGAACTAGTACTTTTTCATCACTGAATGTGTTAAAAAAATAGTAATTTATATACTCAGTAATTATTTCTAGCTGGAAAATACATTGAAAGGAAATAATTTTTTAAAATCATACAGATTTTTAGAAGGTAGAATTTGTTACAGGAGAAAATCAAAAGTATAATAAGATGTGTGGGATTTGTGTGTGTGCATGTGTCTTTGTATGTGTGTGTCTGTGTGTCAGGTATACATTAGTGCACTAACTAGGACATTCAAGGTAGGCCTAATTGAGAATATAAGGGTTAAACAAAGAGTTAAAGAAAGCAGATATTGTGAGAAAAAACATTTAGACAGAAGAACAACTAACTCTTTGAGACAGGAAATATATATATGTTTCTATATTTATATAGGAAATATACACAAATATATATCTATATATAGGCTTGGCATGTTCAAAGAATATATAACATATGATATATTATATATCATACAACATATGTTTTATATATATATATATATATATATATATAATACATATCACATATATTCATTGAACATGCCAAAGCCTACCAATAATCATGATTCACTGGGTCTAGTGTTAGGGATAACATTAAGCCAGGGACATAACGCATACAGAAATACTAACGTGGATGAATAATAACACTGTTTATAGTCTCTGTAGTTGTTTAATATATGAAACTATATATTTCACTCAGGAATACTATTGACTGTGATATCCAGTGTGGAGGGAAAATGTCTTAAAATAGGCTAGGTAACTCTGCATTAATCAATAAACTTGAAAATCTCAATAGTTTATTGTAAAATCAAAACTAAAATAAACAAAATTTATCATCTATATACAGGTGATGCTTCCACCATTCCATAACTTCTCCTTTCAGGTCCAGGTTGGAGATCCGTGCTGCTTTCATCTCATCTCGATGTGGAGGCTCCATGATAAGCAGAGCAAGGGGAGAGAGAAAACTCACACCGCCCTATATGCCTTTTGCCCAACGGCCCTTAAGTTCATTGGCTAGAACTAGTCGCATTCCTCAACCTAACACAAAGGATGCTGGGAAATATAACCTTTCTGTGTGCTAAGGAAAAGGGACTTTGGAATATGTAGTGTTACCTTTGATTCAGAAAATAAATCAGAATGTATTTGAGGTGGTGATACTACCAGGAAAATTAGTCTTTGTTTAGTTCCTGAGTGAAAACCACTTAAACTAGCATTCAAGAAATAGATTTTGTGAGTAAAGGTGATAATAAAATGGGCTTTTGTTGTTTAAAATTTTGTAGTCTTGCTGCTTTCTTTTTGTAGTTCTCTCTTTTGTTCTTTCATTGCTATTTTCTCTCTTCCCACAGATACCTAACACAAGCTGAACAATCAACAAATACATAGACTTATTAAATTAAGGGATAATTAGTTAGTTTTATTAAAGACTTAATGAGAAAGAGATAAAAAGTAAATGTGTAGAAAGTTCCACTAATAACTAACTACTTAATTTACTCATGTCTTTCATCTTCTCACAAAGTGATCATAATTAAGGGTTGATGACATCATCAGCTATAATAATACCTCTATTTGTGTCTCTCTCTCACTTTGAAAAGTCTGCTACATCTGTCAGCTCACTGAATCCCCATAACAGCCCTCTGAGAATGGCAAGGCAGACATTGTCCCTATTTGCAGATTAGGAAATTGAACACACCAATGTAAAGCCAAAAGCTCATATCCTTGGCCAATCCTGATGTTGTTACTGAAAACTGGTGGAAAACAGATCTAATTCTTTGGGCTGTGCTTTTCCCAGTGTAATACACAGACCCTCCAGAAGTGGAGATCATTCTTAGAAGGAAGACAACCTAGTCTACCTTTCAATCTTTAACGTGGAGAAATCTAAGTTGGCCATGACTATGTAGTAAGAGCATAATTTCCAAAAGCATTTTCATTCCAACAAATGCACTTCTATCAGCTCTTCTGGTTCTTACTAGGATATAAGGGTTAGCTCTACAGATAGGGTCTGTTTTACTATAAAGGGCCAGGTAGCATACATCTTAGGTTTTTCAGTCATATGTTCTAGTTGTTGTTACTATTATTACTTTATAATATTTCACAAATACAAAAATCATTTTTGCTCTATTCAAAAACAGACTGCAGGCTGCCTGGCTTTGTCTTTCAGATTCAGGGTACTGTGTTCACGGTGACAACACACCTGTCTGCGCTGCAGGATAAATGGTTTCTCACCGTGCCCCCGCTTGCTTTCAACCTACCCTGTGACCTGTCAGGCAACTTTCTTTAAAGTCTCAACTTGCCCTTTGCAGGTGAAATATGTCACACATTGCCTGCATTTCTTGCCCTTCCAGGTGGGTGCAGAGTCCCTCCCTTTTGGTATAACTGGATTTCTTACTTGGTTATCTAATATTTTGAGTCCCCCTTGCAGTTGGGAGCAGTGGGGCAGGGCACTCCTGTCTGCAGAAAGTTGAACTGCTGCCTGTTTCTCCACAAAGCCCTTCCTGTATATACTTACATACTCATCCCTTTCCCCTTTATCTGATCATCTTCACAAACTCTTGTTAAAGCTGATGGGGGGAGAGTTTGGGTATCTAGGATGTCAGTCAAAGCCACCGATTCTAACCCAGATGATAACAATCGGCCAGAAAGCCTCGAATGGCTTAGTCATTTCTTCCCTCCTGGAGTCCTGGGAGTACGGTGCAAAAGCATGAGGAAGTCGCTAGCCTCAGATGACATGTCACAGAGGCATAAAGTGCATCTCAAATGTTCAGCAGTGGGGACCAAGTGCTGCCTATCATTTTCTTCTAGGAATCTTTTTATTTTTTGCTAATATTCCCCCCACCGTTGAACAAGACATAGTTTGCTCATTAAGCAGGTATTCGTAATCCTTAGCAAAGCCAGGTTTTATGTAAGCTGCCAAGGTATATAGATAATCACCCATGGGATTCCCATAAGGAGCTTACATCTTTGGAGGGGACAGAACATATATAGACTTTTAGCACATGAAACAGTAAGCACAAGTGAAGAGCTTTGCACAGATGGCCACAGAAGCAAGGAAGGTAACCCTATCTCCTCAGGGAGAAGGGACAGCTGGGAAAGATAGCAGGGAGGTGATATCTGAGAGGAATAGAGGGAAAATGGCCAAGAGAAGGGACAATACGGGCACAGAGATATGGTAGAGTATGATGTGAGGTCAGAAGTATCCAGAGACAATGGGACTTGGTAGACATAATGGGGAGGGGTGAGTGCTACATTTTCTGAGGTAGATATGTGCCTGAATGCACTCCATTCAAAGGTGAAAGTTTGTTCATCTTGAAGGATATAATGAACAACAGTGGTGGGAAAGTGATGCCACAAGGATTGGGTTTTTGAAAGATCTCCTGGGCTGTGATGTGGAAGTTGAAATCTTTGACTCAAGCAGATTATTACATTTTCCCAGAAAGACATAATTACTATTGGCAATATGGCCATAACAATGGGGTGGCAAATGGGAACATGTTCAAGAGATGATTAGGAAATGGCAGGACTTGGTGACTGATTATGAGTGTGAAATAAAGAAAATCCAGAATAATCTCCAGGTTAATGGCTTAGAAGTTGGGAAACAGTATTGTAATCCAACAACACTACAAACAGTGAAAAGTAAGGAGGAAATTAGGGAGGAAAATGATTCATTCCATATTAGACCTGCCAAAGCTGAAAATCTCCTGCGATGTCCAGGTAAAGACATCAAGCATATGGTTGGAAAACTGGTTTAAAGATCAAGAACAATGACTTAGATGGTGCTATTAGGAAACATTGGTGATTAGCTATTGGTTAAAGTCGTGGGTTTACATGTGACTGTCCCAGGAAAATGTGGAGTTTGAGAAGCAAGAGGATGGATAAAACTCCAAAAAATGAATTTTTCTTTCATTTCATCTTTTCTTTTCTTTTCTTGTTCTTCTTGGTTTTTTCTCTTCCTCTTCTTCTTTCCCCTCTCCCTCTTTCCCATTTCATCCTCCTCCTTTTTACCTTTACTTCTCCTCCTCCTCCTCCTCCTCCTCCTCCTCCTCCTCCCCCTCCCCTTTCTCCTCCTCTTCTTATTCTTGCAGTACCGGACATTGAACCCAGGGCTTTTGCATTGAGCTACATCCCAAGCTCTTTTATTTTTTATTTTGAGATTGAAACTCACTAAATTTCTAAATTGACCGGGCTGGGCTTTGATTTGCTACCTTCCCGCCTTAGCCTCCCTGAGTGCATTGGCCAATACATTCAGCTGAAACCTAACTTTTTAGGGTACAGGGAAAAATAGTCTACACTGGCAATAAGAGAGCAAAGGGAATGGCCAGATAAGAACAGAGTTAGAAACATGCGGCACTACGCCAGGCAGGAACAGAAAAAGTTTGAGCCTGGTAAAATGAGGAAGAAAAAGGCATTGACTTTAATGCATAAAATAGGAAGTGATTTATTAAAAATAATTCATAAGTGGTAAAAATAAAAGCCAGGTTGGAGTGATTTGACCTTTGAATAATTAAAGGAGATAATATACATACTGGATGTAGATAATGTTAAACACTCTTTTTTGTAGCCATGCCAGTATACAGTACTCTTTCGTGAATGTATAATCTCAAATGTATCCTATAGAACTGGATCTATCCTTCTAGTTATTTAATCCATCTATAGTACTATTAATTTCCACATCTCAATGATATTATAATCATCAATAACAATTTATAGACCTATAACAGAATCTAGATCAGCACTTATCCTCAACACATGCTCCCTCTACAACTCTACCCATACTCTTTAAGGACCTTATGGTCTTAAAAAAATTTCTGTCCATTTACTAAACCACTTTAGTTATTCAAGGGCCCATCAGAACTTTCCGTTTTTATCCTCTATTTTCCCTCCCGCATTCTGGACAGTTCCGGGACCTACCTCTCTGGCTACAGGCAGGTCACAGACAGCTCTTACCAGTCAGTCTGTTGCCTGACATCACTGCATTCCCTTAGCCCTGGATTTGGAAGAGCAAGAAATCACAGCCTCAGTTCTCCTTTATTCACATCATTCAAAGGTTGTCACATGCTCTTGCTTCATGAGCAAGTGTGTGGGGGGGGATATTGAATAATTAGAATCTCCATGTGTCCATCTCCATGAGTCTAAAAACAGGATATAATTTACATAAAGTGCCCCAGTGGTTTCTAACGTACCAGTTTTCCATTTTAATTATGAGCCAGTAGTACTTAGCTCTCCTCCTTTCCGTTGGATCATCATTAGAAATGAAATCTAATTTGATCCATTATGTGGTGAATTGTATCCTCTCCAAATTCTATGCTGCAGTCCTAATCTCCACCGCAGAATATAACTGTATTTGGGAATCATCTTTAGAGAAGCAATTCAGTTAAAATGAGATCATTAGCATGGACTGAGCCAATATAACTAGTGTTCTTATAAGAACAGACAATCTAAAGACACGGACAAAGCAAACACTGCATGAAGACATATGGAGAAAATTTTTATTCATCACACAAAGAAAGAAGCCTCAGAAGAAACCAACCTTCTACCACCTCGATCCTAGACTTCTGGCCTCTAGAATTAATGAGAAAATAACTTTCTGTTGCTTAAATGACTCAATTTGTGGCACTTTGTCATGGCAGCCTTAGAAAACTGATACACAATTTAGTTGAAACATTGATTCTACTGTGTGACTACAGAATTTTTAAGGATTTCTAAGCTATTTTTTCTAAATCCTGTCTAGAACTGTGTCTAGAATCAAGGAAGTACATGTGGTTGGCAAGACCTATTCCCTTTATCCCTTTACAGATTTGGTTTGTGCATATAGTTTTAGCCTCTCGGCACTTCCCTTGTCCTCTACAGGTCACTAACACAGGTTCTTTTTGTATCCCGGATGTAATCTGTGTGGGTAATGAGATTCAAGCTCATTTGAGTAATTACCTACTCTCTTTTTATGCCTTAGGTAATCTCAGGCTTCAGTGGCCTCTTCCCTGGTATGTTTCTTTCTTCCAGACAATCATGTTGACAGAGAAAATAAAAGCAAATTAGAATGCGGCTGAGTTCATCTTTTCTCTATGGCCTTTCACAAGGTTTTTGAAATCTCTGTTCTTTTTCTGAATATATTAAGAATTTCAGTTTTTTAAATTTTTGTTAGCTATCTCTTGATCTGGGTTTTACATGCTTCACTATATTCTAACCGGTTATGAAGATTCTCTTTGTTTTGGATGGTCTCTTTTGCTTTGTTTTGTGTGGTAAAACGTTGAAATTTAGACTCAAAACATTCAAGGGCCATCTATTAACTGTGTAACCTGGGTCAAGCTGATTAAATTAAATTCTTTTATCTGTGAAAGATAACTAAAAAAAACCATCTTGTAAGGAAAAATATTATAAAATTATAAATTATATAATATACCTCCTAATAGTCTGTATATTATACATATATGATATGTATGAAACCTTATTGCTGCTATTGTTATTTTAATATTATTTTAGCTCTGAGTTCAAGAGATAATTATGAAATCACATCAACCTTATCATTAGTTTTTTTATTCCTTTTTAATTGTATGCGAAAGTCCTATTACATAAAATGCAAAGCAGAGGAAAGGACATGTAGGAAGTCTCCTTTTCCCCCAGTGTCCCAGAACTTGGTGCCTTCTTTTGGAGCCACTGATCTTTCTTAAAGATGCTTCCTGAAGTATTCTGTATGTATCCCTATGTGTCCTTTTTCCTCTACTCTTCTTTTGCAACCAAATATTAGCAGCGTATTGATTCTCACCACACACCATCTCTCCTTCCTTATGCCATCTCAATTGATGAGCTGGGACTTTTCTCTCTTCATTTTTTTTCCTCATATGGACACTGTTTCTCTCCTGGGAATTTCCTCTCCTCACTGAGCCATCTTCAATTTAAGTTCTCTGATTTGGATCCAGAAGTTTTCTTTTCTCTCAGTTTTATGAAGTTTGTCCTTTAATAGTCTGTATTTTATACCAAATGGTATAAAATGGCATAATTTGGTCATAAAGTGCTTTCCTCTTTATCTTCCATGGAATCAGAAAAGAAATTAACACCACTATTGAGAAGAAACACTTAGTTCTTACAGACTAAATGAAAGATCTAGGTTTATATAGTGGTGGTGTCTTAATTTGCATTCTGTTGCTAGAACAGAACACTTGTCACTGAGTGATTTCTAGAGATGAAAGGTTTATTATGATTCTGGAAGCTGGGATGTCCAAGATGATGACACCAGTATCTTCCTGGCTTCTGGTGACGACCCAATGCTGCTTTAACTCATGAAGGACACTGAAGGGGTAAGTGGGAATATGCTAAAAAGAGAAAATGGGTGCATATTGACTAAACCTTTCCTGTAAGAAAGGAATGAATCTGTTCACAAGGCTGCCTTCATCACCCAGCACTTCCGATTAGGCCCCACCTGCCAACACTATTGCAATGAGGAATTAAGGTTTCAATACATGAATTCCAGGGTGCAGAGTAAAACCACAGCAGGTGGTATTTAATGTGTTCATGGAATGTACCATGGCATCATGGGAGGAGCTCACGCTTTGGAAGAAGGCCAACCAAAGCCTGGTTCACTGAAGCTCTTGAAAGATTTGGCACTGGCCAATTTTCTGAATCTCACCTCACTGAATCTCCATTTCCATGCTGAAATGTGGAAGTAATAAATAATAGCTCAAGGGTTATGTTACATAATGTGTATATAGAATCAGGATCCTCTTTGTTGTAACAGTATCCTACTTGAGTTATGTTAATATATGCTCACTTAAAATATTTATAGCAAGGTGTAGTAGTGCACACCTGTATTCTAGCACTCTAGAGGTCAAAGCAGGATTACTACAAGTTCAAGGCCACCCTGAGCTACAGAGTGAGTTCAAGGTGAGCCTGACGGAGTACCAAATCCCTGTCTCAAAAAATAATTGTACTGAGCAAATTCTAAATCAGAATCCCAAACATGTCTTCCTTTTGTTGTAACACAGAGTTAGGTAATAAGAACACAAAGAGGAAAAGACACACTTCTCTTTGTGCATGGAGATGACAATGCAATCAGGGAGGAAAATCATCCAAAAACCAGTGGTTGTGCTTAGAAAAAGAAGGAAATAATATGTGCTAAATACAGAAAGAAAAGACTTTCACATAGAAGAATGAGAAATAACTGTCCAAAATACTCATGTTCCAAACTTATGAGTAGCTCAGTATTTAAAGCAGGAGGCAATAACTATCAAATCAATGCGATGAAAACAGCAATGACAACGTACCTCCTATGTTCCTTATATGAGAAATAGATGCTAACGACTTGTCATTAGTGGACAAAGTTCATTTCCTTTCAACAAGGATTTAAATGCTATATACACACACACAAAATATAAAGCAACTAGGGCTACAGCTTACATTTGAAGATTTTGTTCCCTTTCATTTAAATTCAATGGAGTAATACAAGACACAATTGGACTAACAGTCAATGGAAACTCGCTTATTGTTGATACAGCTACATTTCTGTAAACTCTTTCTTGCTATTGAAATTATTTGTACAGAGTCTCAAACAAAACAAAGCACAGTGCATGACTATGACAGTACTTACTAAAACAAGAACCAAATAAACCTGCCTTGATCACATTCATGAGGTAATTCAATTGAACTATACTGCATGAAACCTCACACACAATAGCCCAAATCTCTGAATGTAGCAGCATAATCAGGGTGGAGCTTTGTTGTGGGGGTTATTAAAAATTGCATCAGAGAAATGATGATCCATCCTTTAATTACTTTCCTTTGTAGTGAGCTTAGATCAATATCGACTGTTTGTTTTATTCAAGCTCCTTTTATTTTTCCCCCTTACAGAAGACATTGCATGACTGTGCAAGCACAAGAACTGAGAGAAACTCACAAGCCCTTGGCAGGGAGGGCAAAGAGCACAAAAGAAGTGACAGACACTGGGTCCCTGTAAAGAAAGTCTTGTGCAGCAAAAGACCTAATGTCCATCCAGCACGAGAGCTGGAATAATATCATTTTCTGTCGAACATTTACAAGCGTGGTAAATTCATGAAAAATATATGAAAATGGAAACGTTTGAGGTTGTGTATGAGTGGGGGCTTCTAAGTGGATTTGCTAAGTGTCCCCAGGTAAGTGTCTGTCCAGTGGCGCAGCTTAATTAGTTGCTACTTTCAATCTTCCCCTGGGCTCTCATTGTTGGTGCCAAGTGTTATTGCTATTGTTTTATTTTTTGCCAAGGAAAATAAGGAAATGAATACTAGCTTTTCAAAAACAAAAGATGCTCCAAGAGCAGCGCCCCAAAGTTCCTACTCCATGCCTAGCTGGAAAGAACATATGGAAGGAAAAGAAAACATCCTCTGAGGGTGGCCTGAGTTGTCATCAGCTGGGGACATGGCACCTGCACCCAGCCCTGATACCCAGACAAATAAAACTATATACTTCTTTCCTGTGTGGCCTCATACTGAGTTAGGCTCCTTTAAAATGGATTCTTCTGAGTGGGAAAATGTATGCGTAATTTGGAAGACAGTTCAGAACTAGCCCAAGTGCTAATGCTATAATATGCATAATTCCTCCTTGGGATGGCGGGGAAAGTGTCTCAGACTTTTAAAGGATTGCTTTTGTGTGCTAGGAAGCTACTCAGTTATGGAGGGGAGGTGGCTTTGGAAAGAGTGATGCTGTCATACTATTAGGTCATGTTAGCCCACCTTATCTCAGCCAACAGTAAATTTACACACGAGATTTCTCCCATGGTTTCGTGGCCTCACATTTTTCCGCCCATTAGTGGGTGGGGTAGTGTGAATTAAGAACGTGGGCTCTCTGGGCACCTTGAATCTGAGTCCTGGTGTTGCCACTTACTGGCTGTGTGAGGTAACCGTTCTGAGTCTCTGTTCCTCACCACTGCCTTTTCTTTACGTTGTTTTGGAGGGGAAGAGGATATGCAAAAAATGGTAGAATAACAAGCACATAATATGTGCTTAGTAAGTGTGACATTATCAATATTTGTACATGATAAGGGCTATAAGATCAGGCTTAATTTAAACGCTGAGTGAATGAAATGTTTTATAAATGATTAAGAATTAAATGGAAATCTTTTGTCAAAATCCTTATAAATGTTACTTCAATCTTTGTATAAATATACTCATGACACTTCCTAACACTGGCATTCTGTAGTAAAGATCATCTTCAATGAAAAGTGCAAACAAAATGTGACTATTCAACCAAGAAAAACAGTAAAAATTTAAATATACAGCATTTTAAATGAGGAAAATTATATAACCATGATAAAGAGGACAATAAAATTATAACAAAACATTACTCATAATTCTCTGCTAGTTGGGCTGGGATGTAGTCAGTAGCACAGTGCCTGTCTGGCAAGTACAAGGTCAGGACTTCAATCCCAGTACCAAAAAAAAAAAAAAAATTCTCCCTGATAATCTATTTTTAAAACTTGATGAATATGTGCTTTTTTCCAGAAATCTTTGAATTAAAGAAAATAGAAACAAGAAAATATTAAAACACCAACAAGCAGGGAATAAAATATTCACAAAAGGAATCAACAAAGATGTCAAAGAATTATTCCTTTTCTCACATCTTCCATAAGTCATATGGTAAATTTTATAATTTTTTAATAAACTATGATTATGTTAATAACACTATTATAGAGCCCATAAACTATGGACATTATAATTCGTTCATTACATGTGCCCAGCATAATCTGAGAGATGGCAAACAGAAATAAGATTAAAGGGTACAAAGTTATCAATGAAAATTAGCAAATATATCAGGACAGTAAAAAGTTACTAGGGGTTTTTCTTAGAAAAGCATTTAGTTTAGAAATTCAGTGATAATTCAACATTAGGAAATCTATGAATAAAGTCACCCACAATAACAGGACAAAAGAAACAAAATCACATTTATTATAATAAATATTAAAAATGCCTTTGACTACATTAAACACTCTTTATAATTAAAAAGCCCAGTAAACTAGAAATAGGTACTTATATAGTATGACAAAGCCTGTGCATCACAAATCAAAGCCAGTATGGTGTGAACAGTAAGAGATAAAGAAATTTACAATATTATCAAACTTACCATTTTTCATTACTATTCTAAACAACCATGCACTAAAGATACAAGCAAAAGAAACAAAATATCTACCCCTTAGCTGTACAAAATTATCATTGCTTAGATAGGAAAAAATTTACTACCCAGAGAACTCAATGGAGTCAACGGAAACTAGATCTAATAACTGAGTTCAGGAAAGAGGCAGATACAAAATAAAGACAACCATCCAGTGAAGAGCTTCCCTTCATGTAGTTAATAACCAGGGGAGCCAGCATACTTTGTGAACATGTGAGATTGTCTACATACAGGGACACTGGAGTAGACTAGCCAAAATAGTGTATACTATACTATAGTGTGGAAAAGATGATTAGCCATGTTAGTAATCAAAGACTAAAAAGAGAAGTGACTGACATTTTAAGTCTAAATTTAAAAAGATGAGACTAAATACTCAGATAAGGTACTTTGCAGTGGGTTAGAATTACTATGATAGCACTTGAAATTTTTGGCGTGAAGGAATGTGGTTTTAGCTGTTAATATGACATTTGTTTATCTGAAACTATCTTTATTTCACCTTTTTAAAAAAATATTTTCCTCAGGTACAGAATTATAGGCTGGCAGTTTTGGTAAAGATGTAATTCCACTGTTTTCTGGATTCTGTCATTTCGATTGAGAAGTCAGGCAACCTTTTATTGTTTTAATGTTGCTTCTTTATAGCTAATGTTTCCTTTTGTTCTGGATTTCTTTTTTTTGCAATTGGTCTTTGGTTTAAGTGGCTTTACTATGTTGTGACATAGTTAAAAAATTTTAATCTTCTCTTTGAGCTTAGAGTGCTTCATGAATCAATGACCTGAGAGTGTTAGAAAATTAGTGTTAAAAGTTCAACACCATTGTTTTTCCCTCATTTCTTTTGCTCTCATTCTTCTCTCAGGAGTTCAGCTAGGTACAGGTCAGGCACACCATGCCTCTTATGTAATGCGCTCTCTCTCTCTCTCTCTCTCTCTCTCTCTCTCTCTCTCTC
This sequence comes from Dinomys branickii, assembly GCA_004027595.1. Taxonomy (NCBI): domain Eukaryota; kingdom Metazoa; phylum Chordata; class Mammalia; order Rodentia; family Dinomyidae; genus Dinomys; species Dinomys branickii. Next base: position 42,459 of record PVLD010008413.1, read on the forward strand.
TCACACACACACACACACACACACACACACACTAAATTCTCTCTTTTATAAATATAAAATATCTACTCTGTCCTCAGGTACTCTGAACACATGAAACCTAGTTGCTTAAGAGTCAGTTTTTTACTTTGATCTTGGTCATCTGTAGGTCTATTTATGTGAGATATTTGTCCCTGCTCCTCTCCTTTACTATACCTGTCTTCATTATGGATATTATCAATAAGAAATTGTCAAAAGTCTGAGCATGTGGAGAATGGGTTTCCCCTTTCTGGAAGGCATTTAGAATAGGAGATCACTCTAACATGGTCCAGCATATAGATGATCATTGTTTAATGAAGCCGTCTTTGTAAAGGTTAATCCATTTCAGGTTTTTCTCTTACTCCTCAGGTGTAGCCCTTCCAATTCCTTGTTGCAAATCTAGGGTGTTTATCAAGGTCTCGCATCTTGGCAACATCTAAGCTCAAATTTTGTCTACCTATACGGTGAGTCTATTAAAAGCTCTGCTTAATTTCTTAGGTTATTCATCATTTTATCTTCTCAGATTCTAGGCTTTACAGAAGCTTTTTTGAAAGAGAAACCAGCATCAAATATTTAGGTCATATTTGTTTTCTGCACTGCTTTGCACTTTTTTACTAACTGGGATCTTGTTCCTTCTACCCTTAGCTGACTTCAAAACCTTGAATTCTAATTTTCATCTCTTTAACTCCTTGCAATTACTAAGGATTCTGTTTGGCTCATTTGCCAGCTGGCTTCATATTTCTGCTCAATTTTTCAGCTCTCAGCCATGCGTCACTTATAATCCAACAATTGTCTCAAATAAAAAGCCACATAAAATGTGGGACTCACTGCATGTCTTACCTTCCCTTTGATGTCAAGTTATGATTGCAGCAGGGCTCTATGTTACCTTCTAACAAGTTCTGTATTTTATCCAATTTTCAAATTATTTTTGGAGGCAGCATTGTCTGATAAAAGCTACTCATTTGTAGCGTGACAAGGATATCTTTTATATTGGGGAGTCAAACCTGTTCTCTCACACCCCACTGCTAATCTCTGATAAATTCTGTTGGCTCTACCTTCTAACTATATTTAAAATCTCCCTACTTCTCATCCTCTTCTCTGTTACAACTTTGAGCCAAACCACCTTCAAATTTCACCTGGTTATAGCAATAGCTTCCTTACCATTGGACCTGTGTAAGCTCTTGTGCACAGAGTCTACTTTCAGCATGAAAGACTGAATGAACTATTGAAAACTTAAATCGCTCCTTTGCATACAACACTGCAATGGTCCCCGTTTTTCTTGAAATAAATTCCAAAGCCATCATGGTGGTATGACTGATCATATTTTCCAGAGATGATCCTATACTATCTCCTATCTCTTATACTTTTCTAGAGCTGTACCACTCTCCAATAAGGAGATGAAATCTATGTCTCTCCGCATGGAGCCTCGTCAGACCTGTAGGTGGACAATCAGAGTACATCAAAAGTGATACTCTGTGACTTTCAAGGCTGGTTTACACAAGCGCCATGCATTTCATCCTTGCTTTCTTGGGAAGCTCAGCTTGGGAACCAGCAATCATTCTGAGAAAAATCCAAAGACATCTATAGAGAGATCATGAAGAAGAAAAATGATGCCTGTGATGCACAGGTCTACCTGAACCCCCAGGTTAAAGACATTCATTTGAGTTTTCAAACAAACACGTGACTTCTGTATTGTCTGCCAGTTTCCCAGGACCATTTTCACCCACTAAATCATAGAAGCGGCAGGAATCTTTTTTACACTTTGTTGTCAACTCTCATTTCTTCTCTTTCTCTTTCTTTGCCAGTCTACCTCTGCAATAACTTCATTTCTTGCCTTTTAGGACAGCATAGGTTACACAGTGGCTCTTGCTTATATAGTAAACTTACCATTAAAAGCTGAACTTCCTAAAGTTGTCAGAGGGAAGGGAAATCTAAAGACTTTCCCTACTGTTATCTATATTCCCTTCCTTTATTTTTCCTCTGCTTTTCCTGTCTGCAGCAGAATATCTCTTTCTGTTTGCAATGAGTTCTAAAAGTGCCTTTTATTTAGCTCTAAAATTATTCTCCTGTATTTTACAACCATATTTTACAGGTGTGTTACTATATGTAACCAGAATAAATGAGCAATTTCTTAATTTCTCCCTTAAGTATTGGGGTGCAAAATAGCAACAGAAGACAGCTGATTGGATCAGGCAGGTGTCCGTTCTCCACAGAATTCATGGATGAGTCTGCAGAAGGAAAGGGAACCTGCAAGAAAAATGACTAAAAATGCTTACTTGTTCTTTTTAAAGGACACTTCTAGAAAATATTTGCCTTTGGCAAACGGCCATGAGGATTGTAGTCTCTGTGGCTTAAGAGACAATATAATCACAGAATCCAAACGCTCTACATATCTCAGCCTGATAGCTCAAATGAGCTACTACTTCCAGTGCCTTTATTTTTCATAAAAAATATAGGTAGCAATTTATCTGCCTAAAGGGTATCTGAGGTAGAAATTTTAAAAGTCCAGATTTGATTCTAATTTTTTGCTTTCTTTGTGATTAAGGCATTCCATAGGAGAATTTGTCTTGTTCCTAGAGTTCTTCTTCTTTAATTTTTTTTATTTTAAAGAGAAAAAATAAAAATAACAATAAAGCAGACTTTCAAAACAACTTAGTAGAAGAGTTATAGTAATTAATACTTTGTGTATCACTGTCTTCATAGTAGTTATTCAGAGTACAAGATACAGGCATGATATCTTGTTCAAACAATACTGGATTAGCGCAAACCTTTCTTTTCAACGAACTAAGAAGAATTAGTTCTTTAACTATCTTAATTATCTTGTGTATCAATATATTTTTTTCTTTTTCCCTTTCTTCCTGTTTGCTGAAACTGTTGATCTTAAGATTACAACAGCAATCGTCTTTTCCCCCATCACAGTTTGTCTTTTCTTTTGAACAATTTCTTCCCAATTCACAATATCTGTTGTACATTTTGGATCTTATTTACTTGTTCAGTTTCTCATACTATGGAGACAATACAATGTTTACACATATGGGTCTGATTTATTTCACTTATGAGTATGGTCTCTGGTTACATCCATTTACCTATATAAGTCTCCAGTTTATCCTTCTTTATGGTTGAGTAGTACTCCATTATATTTTTAAAAAACATTTTTTATCCGGAGTTCTTTCTAAGTCAAGTCATCATTCAAGCAAGAAAGAAAGAAAGAAAAGAAGAAAGCCTTAACTATACAGCAAGACACTGTCTCAAAAAAGCAAAACCCCTCCACAAACTAAAACCCCAACAAAACAACCCCACACACACAAAAAAGGGGTTGAGGTAGACCTGCCATGTGCTTACACAACTGCTCTTTGGATGATTATCTTCTTATATAATTACAAGTGAAATTAGCACCAGAAAACAAGTATTTTAAAAAGTGAAATTTGGGATATGACTAACAGTTAATGTGCAAAGACAAAAAATAGCAACGTGAATAAATTTGAGAATAGAGATTAATCATAACTAAAGAGTTGTCACTGTACCTAAGAACAAAGATCAGTGACACAGAGTACTTTTGGCAGATGAATTTCATATTTACTCATTAGAAACCATGTATAAGCCAGCACATTAGCTGGACACTCCTTCCATGCTAGCCTTATGCATTTCTTTACTTGTCTGTTCACTTATTTCATGACTACAGAGGCTTCTTAATAGATGAAGATGCCTGCTGCTGTTTAGCTTTGTTTCAGGCTGTTGCAAAACAAAACAAAACAAAAAAAGGATATTTCTTCCATAAGTGCCGGCACTTAGTTCAAAGTGAACTCAGGTTTCCCAGTTTGTACCTCAAATGGCAAAGAAAAACTCTGTTTGCTGAAACTGTTGATTTTAAGATTACAACAGCAATCATCTTTTCAGTACTTCATATTTCTGCAGCTCTCTTTTGAGTCTAATTCTTGAAGCTGAGAGGCTGTGGGTCAAATCTCTGTTGACACAACTCTAATTTGGAACTTTCAAGCTTCTGATTCCACTAATTTTTTTGATAAGAAACTTAACACACACACACACACACACACACACACACACACTGCCATATTGATGATTATTAAAAAAATAAAAAAGTCCTTCTTACAAAGAAAAGCTCCCTTTGAAATGAGCTCTGTAGGAGCTTTGTAGGAGTCCCTTGTAGGAGTCCCTTGTAGGAGTCCCTTGTAGGAGTCCCTTGCTGTGCTCCTTAGTGGCTCCCTGGGTGCTCGCTTGTAGCTCCTGGGTTAGCTGTCCCTCTCTGTGGAGGAGGGGTCATGATTGATAGAAAGTAGCACTTCCTTGTAGTCAAATATTTTGTAATGTTGCCACTGTTTCTCACTTCCTCAAGCAGCCAAGAACTGCTGGAATCCCCTTGGTATGACAGCACCCCTTACTGTGCTGCATCCCCCAGTACTTAGGAAGAATTCCCACAGTCTTATAAAGTTACCTGAGGAAGCCAATCTATATGGCACTGCAAGATATCATACTCTTAACAGCTATTTGAAACTCATTCATTCGTCCCAGGGGCAGATCATAAATCCTCCAAGTCTTCTAGCTTGGGGTGAATTTTTAGATTCCCCAAGGTGTCCCAGCAAAGTCAAGGCAGCATAGAGCCCTTCACTTCCTGCTAGAAGTCATGGACCTCACATGACTAGAGTACTTGGCAAACAAGCCACAGTCCTCTCCAGACATTCTTCCATGGGGCAGAGCAACAACAAGTACCCTGAGCCCAACAAAACTCATCAGGTATCCATGGTTCCATGAAACAGCTACGCAAAATAAATTCTTGGCATATTACAGCAAAATTGTGTACACCCACACATGCACTCTGCAATGTTTGCTTGTGTGTGAATAAATACACAGAAATATTTACTGTTCAGATTTGCATGGTTCCGTGTTTGTGTGTGTGTGTGTGTGTGTGCGCGCGCATGTGCATGCACACACAAGTGTGCCCTGTAGTCAACCCCTGAGAAGGGCTATTTACTCTTTCTTTTTCTCTCCCACTGTGGACATCTAGTTCTCAAAATTGAGTTCAGGGCTTACATTTAAAGTCTAAGTCCCAAGCCGGATAACAAATTTGTACTATGGGGACAAAACAAACCCAGAATATACAGAAAAATTCACTTGGGCTGAGCCTGAAAATGCTCAGTGCACGGTTAGTGAGTGTTGTGTCATGGGCATCATTATGGCTTTGCTGACTTGGTTTGCTCATGTAAAAGTAAGACTGACTATTTATACCCATTGGTGTACAAAGTGCTCAAAAAGATCCTATTTTTTCCTTTAACTGATCTTATTTCTCTCCTGAGTCTCCACAATGCTATGATGTTATAGACCAATTCATTGTCTTCTGGTCAAATAACTTAAAATCTGTCAGAAAAACTCCTAGTCTCATTTCAATAAAACTGTCTTATAATGCTCTTCTCTCTCTCTGCTTCTCTCAAGAGAAATGGAACACGTTGAAAGATGTGGTTAAGGCGACCTCACGGTGGCACAAAGGAGACTGGGTCCTCTTGCTCTAGGCTGCGTTTGGGCTGAAGAAAGGTGGCTCCTGAGTGTTCCTTGCCCCGCGTCACCACAGAGTCTGGGGATTTCTGCTGCTCTCATGCCTGTGTAATCTGTGCACTGGGCTCTCAATTTGACAAGGCCCACCCACATTCCCTAAATACATGCATCCTTTCACCTTTTCATAAGCGTAGCTGTGACTCCAGATTTCTCCGCCACCTTTCCGGCTCTTGGCTCTGACCCTGGTTTCCCCCACCAGGACCTCTCCAGTCAGACCTCTCCAGCCCGGTTCCAAGGAAGTGCACTCCATTCCTGTCCTCGGGAAACGTGGCAGCCTCAGGGCTCTGTCTATACCCCTTGTGACTTGACGCTCTCTTGAGTTTATAGCCAGCTCCTTACACGCTGCCTGAGAGTTTGCGCTCCCAAGCTCTAGTCTTTGTCTGCAAAGGGATTTCCTCCCAGATCTTAATGGGGAGTTTGGCAAAAGCCCTTATTCCCTGTTTTCCAATGTGCATTTCAAGAACTTTTCCTCCCCTCATGAATTTCAATACATAGTGTATAAACCAGGGGAGTTTACCTGTCTCGTGTCTCATCTTCCTTTCTCCAACTTTTTGTTCTCATGATAATTGTATGTAAAGAGTAAGACACCTGTCTCCCTCTTCCTGTAATGCCGATTACATCTCAGTAAGACCCAGGTGCTGTGGCACGTGCCTTCTCATCCCAGCACTCTAGGAGATGGAGCAGAAGAATCACAGCTTCAAGGCCAGCCTGGGCAACCCAGGGACTCAGCAAGACGCAGTCTCAAAATTCAGTCAAAATAGTAGGAGGCGGGGCAAGTGGATAGCTGGGTGCAAAGGCACAGGCTTCAGTCCTCAGAACTGCAGGCAACGCAAAGCAAAAACAAAAGACCCAAAGCATATAGTCGCAAAATAACCAGTGTATTTCTTACGCATTTTCATTTCAGAGTGGTGTTGGGATGGAGGTTATGCAGTATTTCAATTTTCTATTGGTACATATTAAATCACCCCCAAATTTAGCAGCTTAAAACATCATTTTCATGGTATTTCAGAGTTTTGCAGATACAGAATTTGGTTAAATTTCCATTGGGCAGTTCTCTGCTCTATGTGATATCAGTGAGGGAAGCTCAAATGGGGCTGGAACATGACCTTCCAGGTAAATTTACATCTGGAAAGTTAATAAAGGTTTGTGAGGGTCACCAACAGGGCTCCATGGCCTTCTTAATAGAATAGTGGCTGTGTTCTAAGAAGCCTAGATGGAACTTTAAGAAGGCATAGGATGTACTTCATTCTGTTAAACAGGCAAGTGAAGATGGTCAGCCTAGATTTAAAGGGAGGAGGGGAGCAGACTTTAGGACACAAGGTGATTTTAGACCATTTACGTTTCCAGGACAAAAAGGAGTATATTGCATCTGATAAAATAAAATTTATTTTCAAAATTAGCAGTTATTATGTACTACTATTTAATGTACTAATTATTTAATGCATTAAGTATTAACACAATGCATATTTACAAGAAAAGTGAAGAGACCTCCAGACAGAATATTTTCTTATTTCTTCTGTTCAGCTGTTAGTCAGTAACAAATTACATTGTTAATAAAGGTGTATACCACTGAAATGAGTGCAAACATATTCTAGGAAATATTTTTGAAACTATTTAACTTAAATAAAATATATGCTTCAAAATTAGTTTGTGAATGTACATAATTTCTGGAAAAGTCTTAAAAGCTTTATGAACGTAGTTATATCTATGCTTGTAACTGCTTTCATAATTAAGTAACTGCTTCAAACATATGTGAATAACAGCCAGACTTGGTGAAAAACAATAATAGAATTAGCATATAACTTTCTTGACCAACTTTAATTCTGTCCCACACATGTGTATGCATGGTCTTGTTTTATTCAGCCACTTAATGATTCATAAGAAAAGTGAGGCAACTGTAACTAATCTTAAACTCAGACAATATGATGAGGTTTGAAAGTTGGACTATGGAAAAGTAGCCATTGGAAACTGAACACCCAGTATTATTCCATTGTGAATTGCCATGTCACCTTGAGCAGGTTCTTTAACTGTCTGCTCCTTAATCATTTACCGTCTGTTAGATGGGAAAACTTCCTCCATGGTTTTATAAAGATTAGATAATAACTATAAAGTAGTTTCGGGGGGGGAGTTCTTGGCAGAGATGTAGTAGGGATAGATAATAGTTTATTATTAACTGATAAAATGGAATCAGACTATCCAAGTGTGGGAAGCAGTAATGACTAAGAGGGCCAGAGCATCGTGCTGTGCATAGTGAGTGTGAACCAGACAAAATCAGAATGAACAAAGAGAATGTGCTGCTCAGCTCTGGCCCTACATTTCTCCTGCCTCGGTGACATCTCCTACTTAAATCTGAGCCCAGTCCTGTAGCACTCACAAAGCAAGAAAAAAATTAAAACTATACCTTTCAAGTATAAACATTTAAGTTTCTTTGAGAAATAGATTAATTAACTGTACTTGGAGGAAAATGGAAGGTTTATGCAGGAGTGACTCCTCCTCCTACTTCCAGCCAATATTTCCAAAACCAATCATCAGCCAGAGGTGTTGAGAAAGACACGCAGCTGGGTATTGTACTTTAGATATGGAAAATTTGCTTCTGTTGTAGGTAGGCCTCCAGTGTAATTTTCCAATAGCAGCCCTGTGAAGGAAGGATGGTGCTCTTGAAGGAGATGAGGTTATTGAGTCAGAAACAAACTAGGGACATCTGACCTGCAAGTGAACCTAGATTAGAGTGAGACTGTAAATTAGATCACCTCAGGGACAGCCAACCTGGAAATCTCCACTGGAAAAAGGAAGATATCATATTCTTACAGGGCCAGTATATTAATTGGTCTTCATATTTATTTTAAGAGAATCACAATGAAAACACGATAGTACCCCAAGAAGTCTAAATCCTGGGAAGATTGGTGGATACAGGTGTGTGTTGTAGGTGTGTTTTGCAACATTTCCACGTGATTGCGTTTTCGTTTAAAGATACTCCCTCCCTTTCCATGAAAAGAGCTCCATTGTGAATTCTTTTGTAATGAGCAGAAACTTTTGGCTAGGGAAAAAACTACCAAACAGTTGACTCTTAGAGATGTAATATTTTCTCAAAGTGTGATAATGTTAATGGCAAGAAATCCTCTATATAAACAAACATAGCCAATAACTGTTTATATGGGCTCCTCCTCTAAATGTAAGGCATTATTTTTGGTGTGTAAAGCACAAAAGAACAGGTAGGACATTACCTGTCATCACTGAGCTCAATTTACTGTGAAAGACAGTCTCTGTACAATTAATTATGGGAGATACAGCATAACACTGTATGTTATATTTTTAGAATATAAAAAGTGCTAACCATATTAAATAAAGAAGTGTTTCATGGAGTGGGTGAAATTAAAGGTGGGCCTTAAAGAATGAGTAAGATTTTTAACAAGTGGGAGAGGAAGTAAGGATATTTTCTACGCTGGGTGGGTGCTGCAGAGTGGCCCGATTATGCAGCTGTCTGGTGGGGAGTGTGAAGGCCAGGGTGTGTCCACCATGATGAGAAGCTGTTCCTTACCTCTATTACACAGATAATGGAGGATCATTAAATGCTCTTCAGCATGGATCAGTATCATTAGATTTGTGTTTCAAAATAATTAAATGGCAGTGTGGTGAGTGAATTGCAAAGTAGAGGGTTTGTGAACAGAGGAAATGAAGTATTTATTAGGTTAACTGGATAATGTAGATGGACAGGTCCTTCATATAGGGATGGCCATGAAGACTTGAGCTTAGGTTGGGGCAAAGGCTGGGTTCCCAAAGGGGGAGAGCAAAGGAGAGGACGGCAAAGGGGCCCACTCAGATGCCGCCTATGTGGTGTCAGTGTATTCAGGACAAGTTGATATTTAACTTCAATAATATTTTGTTCAATTATTTCAGTATCTCCATAGGTAAGATTTAAATATTATTCTAATAATCATTTCTCCAGTATGGCTGACCAAATAGAACATGAATTTCTTAATTTAGAAGAGTATTAGCCTAGTTAATTTGGGAACAAATGACCTCAATACAAGCACAACACAACTCAACCTTAAATGCAATGATGTGGACCCATGGTGAGTGTTCCAAATGTCACTTGTCCCCATGACTACCTCACATAAATTTAAGGAAATACTTTTATTTCCTAAAAGCATGTACAGCCTCGAATTTTAAAAAGAGGTCTCATATTAATTTAATCCATGGCAACAGGGATTTTCTCAAAGCAAGTAGTTCCAGGAGGATCTATTTTAGCAGCAACATCTGTGAGCCATTCTAAAAGCTTGCAATAAAAAATAAAATCATATAATATCTGACCAGAAACAACAAAGCCAAATTGGATTTCTCTCTGGAAAATGAGATTCAAATTATGTTTTAAACCTACAGACTTTTAGTGGGAAAGGTAAGAAAGTATTATATTTAAATCATTTAAAAACAAGTAATTTTAGACATATACACTATTGAGTCACAGATATTCTTGAAGACACGTTTCCAATGTTAAGGCAAATGTTGATCTAAAGAGAGATGGAATTAAGGAGAAAGAAGAAATTCAACTAATTTTTCTTTTACATTCTCCTGACCTCTCCTTGGCTCATTTCATGTAACTTTGCTAGATGACCATATCTAAAGTTAAACTCTTGGTCCTGTAATTTCTCTACTTGCAAAATCTTGTTGGTTCTCCACATAGATCTTAAAGACCAAAGCATATAGACAGACATCAGAGTTCTGCAGGTTCAGGCCTTTGTTTCCCCTCTCAGTCTAGTTCATGCCTCTGTTTTTTGCTTGTGAGATGACGGCCAGTTCTACTGCTTGTTTATCACACAAGCCCTGCACTGTTTGTTCTGTTCTCTTGCTTATGTTCTTCCTCTTTCTTAGCTTTCTTTTCTTACCTAACTAGCTCCAGAGAAAGATAAATTTCTTCTCTTTTGCATTATTTCAAGTAGAATTCATAAGACACTTAACAATTTTCCAGTGTGTGTTATTGGTATATAAGATGTGTGATAGGGAACAAAGATTTATGTAGGTTTGGTGATCAGCAGGACATCAGTTCCCAATACCACCTCTGTCCTTTTAGCTAAGTGGTCATAGTAATTCTTTTAGCCTGGCTGATCCTAAATTTCCTTATCTTTAAAATGGAGAAAACCTGTCATAAGTTGGATTCCTCAGCACTTGGCTTGGTATGCAGACATTAATTTCATTTTCAATAGAGCTTAATGTCGTTTTTGCTTTCCAAGTAGGTAAATATCTCCAAAGGCTGGAGAAAAAATATTTCATTCAATTATTAAAATAGTAAAAGAAATAATGTATACAAAACATGCATATAGTTCCTTGTACAGAATAACCTTACTAAATAGTAGATGTACTATTTTTATTAGAGTATAAACTAGTAATATTCCATAATAATGGCTTGTACTCAATTCATCTTTGATGCTGGTGGTCAATATTATTTATCATTGTTTAGTTGGTGCTCAAGTATTATTTGTGGAATGTATACTTCCATATTTCTTGGATCGGCTTTGTGAAGTGAGAAATAATGATGGGCAAACCCAAAGACAGATGCTATTAGGTTTTATTTCTAAAAGAATTCAACTGAATAAGTATTTGTAAATTTAGTATCCAATTCAACACCAAAACACATAAAGCACAGAACCCTGGAGAAAACATTTTTAAAATTTTTTCCTTTTTAAAAAAAAGTGTTATTAAAAAAGAGCACAGTTTTCACTTCTCAGACTTTTGGCTAAGATCAAGCATAGTATCCGTTCTTATCAGCATACTGTCTGATACATCCTCTTTCTAAGGACAATGTATTAAATGATTTTTGAAACAGGAAATGAAATAGGAGCTTGCTTCATCCACTCCACTCATCAGCTGCCATTGTAGTATCTCCGGGAATGGTGCGACCTCCTCAAGGGAATTTTAAAAACACATAAGAAGCAAAATATAAAATGTATCATGCTAACCCTTTTAAGTACTCAGTTCAGTAGTGTTACATACACTCAAATATTGTGAGTATAGTTCTACAGCTATCCAGATCTTGCAAGTCTAAAACGCTATCCTCATGAAAAAATTAATTCCTCTCTTCACTCTTCCTCTAGCCTTTAGCCACCATCATTCTATTTTCAGTTTCTGAAGAGAAAATCTTAAATAAAAAGAGAAAAGAGCATTCCAGTATGAATACTTCATGCATTGATTACCACAGGAGTGAGAAAAAAACAAAGGAAAACGGAAAATAAAGATGTCCCAGCACAGATGACATGTCACATGCTGAGTGAGAGACTAAAACTTGGAGCAGGCCAGTCCTTGGGAAGCCAGGCTGAACATCAAGTCCTGTCTAGCAAGCCAGAGGTGGGGTAGTGCAGCAAGGCCAGAATCAATTTCTGAATATTAGAATGGGGATAGGCCAAGAACAGAATTATCTGGAAGATTCCAGAACCATAGTCTGAGGAAAAACATGAGGCGCCAGTGAGAAGATGGAGGAAACAGAGAAAAGAACTGCAGAAGGGAAGGGCAGTACACTTAGTTGCCGTGGATGGGTCCGAATGTCTCAGGCAACTTCAGAGTCCTGTCACGGGTTCCCTGGCCAGTGCTGGGCTGGCCTTATGCCCTGGGTTGGATGAATAGGCAGCACATAGAAAGGAACACTGCGCATTCTCCCCCGACCACCTGGTGCTTATAAGAGCTAAGGTTCATTAATCTTTTCACCTAATTTCAACAGCACAAAGACAATTTGGGGGAAAGTAGAAGCAAGGTGCTAAAAAACACAAAATACAGCAGGATTTGCCTATGTCCCACCCACTTTCAGATGGGCCTACAGGGGGAAAAAGGTGCTTAAGAAAAAAAAAACCTCTAAACTGAACATCAGATCTAGATTATTTTCCTTCTCCACCCAGTCTTTTTATATACGACCTTTGGCTGGTCCAACCTTTGCCTCCCCTGTGGATCAATTTCCTTACAATTTTCAAGGACTTTCAATGTTCAAGCAAATTCATTGAATAAAGGCAGATATTTTCCTACCCTTGTATGATGACTATTTTAGTATTTTGAGTCTCAAAATTATCCCATGAACTTATTAAAAGTTAACATTCACTGTGCACATATCTGAAGACTAAGGTTAATCCAAAGGACAAAACAAAATGAACTTTAATAAATCATTTAACTACTGCAAATAAATCAATTCCTTGACTATGAAATGTTAAAGGGCAAATTTCCTCCTTTCTTCACACCTATGGTCCTGAGAAAAATGGAGTAGTCTGAGGCAGGAGGGCAGCAGAATCTTAGAGAGACGACAGGCTCGGCAGACGCGGGGAATGGCCCCATTCATTCTGCACTAAGGGAACATCATAAATACAACAGTGGATAGACACTCAGAGTCCTTTTGTTCTGGGAGCCTACAGTCTAATGCAGAATAAGGGAGCTTATATTTGAACGTGAAATAAAGTAGTAAATAAAAATGAAATAGGACAGAGACACGCATGAAAAGTCATAGGGTGGTAATAAACAGCAATAGTGATATATAATGAAAGAGTTAGAGAGGAAATGCTCCAGAATGGAGAACAAGTTTGTTTTGTCCTGAAGTGTGCAAATACATACACACAATTTATTACGTCAATGCCAGCTTCTGCTTTTGTCCATAGTCAGCGATGCGGTGCTCGTACTGTGTAGCCACCAGCCAAGGAAGAGAGAGTGGTCCAGCCATCTTCTCATGGTTCTGCCGTGACCCTTCTCCCTCGCTCCTTGCCTAAAGTCCCCTTTTCTTGACCCATTTGCCTTTGTTTTCTATTTCTGCTGTAACAAATCACCACAGATTAATTAGTTTGAAACAACACATATTTATTACTTTATTGTTCCAGAATTCCAATACACTCTCACTAGGGTAAAATCATGTGTCAGCGTAGTTACATTACTTCCAAGGCCCTGGGGAAGAACTCATTTCCTTATGTTTTCCAGCTTCTAGGGGTTTCCATTTCCTGGCTCATGGCTGCCTTCCTCCATCTTGAAGATCAGGGTTGAGGCACCTCCTTCACCCCATTTAGTCGTTACACCTCTTTCATATCATATATGAAAAAGGTTCTTCATTTTTAAAAACTCAAGTGAATTAGACTGGTTCCACCTATGTAATCTGAGGCTAACCATCCCATCTCAAAATCATGTCTGCAAAATCACCATTCTCACATAGCGTCATGTGTTCATCGGCTCTAGAGACAGGGACATGCCCATGGCTGAGACCCATCATTGTGCCCACCACGCTGAGGTAACTAGAGCTTTTCTGTGCCATAGCAGAGAATTAAAGCCTTTTAGAGACGGCACATCATCCCTTGCTGTAGCTCTCTCAACTCCTTCTCTATGTAATTGAGAATTTTTTAAAAGCCCTAAGCTACAACAGAAAATATGATCAAAATTGTTTCTATTCTAATTTTTTCTATTCCATTCTTTCTCTATTTTGACATTCATTTTGAAATAGCAGTTTCATTAGTTTATTGGTACATGTTTGTGATACACATTGAATTTACACTGGGTAGTTTGTACATGGTCATATTCCATCAATTTAAGAAAATAATTTTCTAGGCTTCTCCTCTGTTGTTACTCCCAGCACGTGCCAACAGCTCCCGGTAGGTCATCCGATGGTGGGTTCTGCTGTTAAGTTGCTCTTCTCTAGTGCCTGGAAGGGAGTGGCAGGAAGCCAGGTACTCAAGTGAATTGTGCAAACCCAGAGGAGTCCACCTACAGTTGCTTTACTATTATTTTCCTGCTTATACCATTCTTTCCCATTCTTTATTAGAGAAGCAAAGTTCGTAGTAAACATCACAAGGGAGCATTTCCCCCACACTTCTTTAATACTTGTATTTGTATTTGTATCTATGCTTTCATCCTTGGGTTTGCCATCAGTATATTCATGAAGATTCCTTTCTACATAGAGTTTTATAATGAATAGCCAGTTCATAAAAACTCCCAAGTGGCTTGCAAATGCCAAACAATAATTCAGTCATGTTAAACTTTTGTGTGCAAGCTTTGTATTTTATTGTAGGAGCGGACTAGAGCTAAGAACACTTCTTGTTTTGTATTTAAGGGTCCCAGGAAGACACACTAGATGAAAACCAACGTTTATTTCAGCAAGCACTTACTGAAGTGCTCTTAGACACTAGGAACCATATTAGGCACAAAGAACACAAAAATGTTCTCCAAATTAATCAAGATTCTGGTTACCTCTGAAATCAACACATCATTGGCTTTTAATTTCTTGAGGCACACACAAGTAATTATAATTCATAAACACAAAAATATCTGGTTATTTTTGTAATGTTCTTGTTGATAACATATCTTAGATATAGAGTTCTAGTGAGAGTTTCTGTATACTTAGCCAAGCCAGTATTTAACTATAAAATAATAAAAAACATAGCAGTAAAAATTGAATTGGGCTAATTCATGGCAATTAATCCCTGGGGTGTTAGCTGAAATGTTATCTGCCCATGCAAACAGAGAAAATAAAAAACACATTTGTTGAGAGAAGAGGAGGTCTGGAGACCAGTGAACAACAGACCCCTCAGCTGGACGATACTTGTGACCTGTTCCCGTCCATCTGCTATCCTGGGTGCTTTGTTGTGCCTTTGCGTTATAATGATGGCCTATGTGTCACGTGAGGTGAGATGAGGAAAAGTTTCAGAAGAGTGAATGCTAGAAGTACTAGTATCTTAGTTATTTCCATGAGGCTGGGGCACAATACAGGACACAGATAGTTTAAAGGAGGGGACGCTCATTGCAGCACACTGTTATCCCACAGTTGGCCAGCTCCAGAATGGCAGAACAGAGAGACAGAACAAAGGAAAGCTGCTCACCTCATGGTGGCCAAGAAGCAGACAGCAAAAGGAGGGAGATATACACTTCCAGAACATGCCCCCCAAGGGAACCCACACTTCCAGCCAGGTTGCACTTTGTGACAGCACACTCAGCAGCTGAACTCACTAGGGATGAATGCAGCCCGAGTACAGCAACCCATGATCCACCCCCCATGATCACCCCATGATCCTTCCAGAAGCCCCACCTTGGAGTACATGAGGCTTTGGGGGGGCCTCTCAGATCTGAACTACAGCAGCTAGGGAAAGGGTGAGGGAGGAGGCGAGCCTAGGGAGATTGGTGGAGGTACAAGACTCTACCCAGACACTGGAGAAAAGGGTAAGAGAGGAGAGAAAAAGCCAGTGGGAGAGAGAGAAGTGAGCGAAAAGGAAGGCTTGACAATGACAGGACACGTGTTATACGCATGAGAATGGGAGGGGAAGGGAAGTAGGTGGAGGAGAAAGGGAAGATGTTTACAGTGGAAGACAGGCTTCGGTGAGAGACAGGGAAATGTTCACAACATTCTCTCCTCATGCTGGACTCTGGGAGCAAAGGTCCATTGTTGCCACAAGCGGGTGACAACCTAGTGGTGGGCGTTAATGAAGGGGCAAGTCCCAGTCCTTCACAAGGGCAGTGCCCCTCAGCCCTCCCCATGAGTCTTTTCCATAGCTGTCCAGGAAGCAGAGCTATCCTTAGGCACAGGGCGGTGCTCTCTAGGCCTATGGGGTTGAAGGTAAGTTGGACTATGCCTGGCTAGAAGCACATCTGCTCCTCACTAGGCAGAACTCCATCCTCACGCAGAGCAGCGGATAATGGTCAGTTTCCTTATCTATTGTAATGAAACAAAACTTCCTCTGACTCTTACCTTGAGAAGAGTGAGCATTCAGCAAATCAGTGTAAGAGAAGAAGACAAAGGAGAGGTCGTTGTGTAGTTGTATTTGACCAGCAAATCTCTCCTCTGACTGAAAAATTCCCCAAGAAAACAGCCTAAGAATAAACCTAGGAGTGTTGTGCATTGTCCTGAAAGTGAATACTACACTGCCAGTGTTTGGAAAATGGTGTTACCTGTAGGGCCAGTTGGTGTAAGAAGTAAATAAATAAGTAAATAAAACACCCTCACCGTGTCCGTTTAAAAATGGGCACAATTTAAACTGGTTACGGTGGCCCACACCTGTAATCCCAGCACTAGGGAAGCTGAGGCAGGAGTCCGAGGTCAGACTGGATTACATAGTGAGTTCAAGGCCAGCCTGAACAGAGCATGACCTATCTCCAAAAAGAAAAAGTGGCACAATTTGCTTTGGCTCTTATGAATACTATTGTAAAAGTGTATAGATAAGAACAAAGTAAGTTTTGGCACATTGGTTATAATATAATAAATCATGACATGGGTCAGGCTTTGCATAAGATTGTGGCTGCATTATAAGAGAATTGACATCATTTTTAATACCGATTATTCTCACCACTGGACATTTTGCTCTCCGTGTAGTTAGAGCTTCTCTAGTATCTTTTCATAATTTTATAATGATTTTTAAAGTCCTGCACACTTTTGTTAGATTTATTTCTGTGTATCTTAAATTACTGTTGTTAACCTTACCTTTTATAAAGTTACATTTTCTCTTTGGAATAATGTATGGGCCAGTCATTTCATTTCATTAGAGTAATGATTGTTTATCCTTTAGCCTCTCCCAAATCCCTTTGTTATTATATAGTTTTCTGCAGGTTGTCTTTCTCTTATTCTATGTATGTATTCCCCCCATCAGTAATCTTGACAGATTTTTTTCCTCATTAACTTATTACTGGTCTTATTGTGCCAGAGGCTCCAGTGTGAGTGCTTATGCTGAGTATCTTTTCCTTGTTCCCTGTTTCCATATTTTCGTGTTGTATTGGGGCACTTTATTCCTGTAATGCACAATGTTTACTATGAGTTTTTGAGAGATATTTATTATAAAGATGAAGAAATCACTCTTAATCTTAGTTTTCTAAGGGTATTTATCAAATCAAAAGTTGCTACATGTTGCCCATTTTTCTTGTACCCATTTGGATAATCATACTATTTTTAATTCTTTAAAAAAATCTGTATGGCACAAAACACACTTAAATAAGTGCATTGCTATGTTTGGCTTTCTCTGTTTAAGAAAGAATTTATGTTTATGAAGATCAAGGAGATTAATATATAATTCTTCTCTCTCATACACTTTTCTGACTTAGGGCTCAAGTTCTACATTGAATCTACACTGAAGAGTTAAGGAGTTCTCTCTCTTGTAGAGTTTCCTAGAGCAATTGCACATGAAACAAATGATCTAATTCATGAATGTTTGGTAGAATTTGTACACTAGTCTACACAGTGTCTACACTGTATCAGTGTGTGTGTGTGTGTGTGTGTGTGTGTACGTTTATGTGTGTTAAGAGTAATAGTCATATACATTATGTTATATTTTTTGTGAATCAATCTTAGTGAGTTATATTTTTCCATGAAATTATTCATTCACTCAGGCATACAAAGTCATTAACATAAACTTATTGATAGTATTTCCTTCTTATTTTATATCTAGGCTACATCTGCCAACACAGTCCTCTTTGTATACTTAGAATATTTCATATTGTTTTCATTTTTTTTTCCTTGAGGAATCTTACATAAGATTTAGCTATTTTATTAGCTTTTCAATAATGTTATTAATTTGGTATTTTTCTGTAAAGTCACAGATCATTTTAGGTAATTTCTGCTCTGTCTCTGTTGGTTTTTTTTAGTCTTTTTTTTTTTGTTGTTAACTCCTTGAGGTGCCTGCATAAATCACTTTCATCCCAGTATAACCCTTAAAACTGAAACTTCCATTACTGCTTTGGTTGCATCCTACACATTTTGTTACATGGTATTTCCTTATATATTTAGTATTCTGAATAGTTTCCAATGTTCATTATTCTATAAATATATGTGCATATATATCTCCATGTACTGATTTTCAAGTGTATGATTTTTAAAATTCAGACTTATTTCCATTTCCAACTTTTAGGTCATCATCAGAAAACATAATTACATAGAATATGTCATAATTTCTAATTTGGATGAAGTTGAAATGTTGGCTAGTGTGATTCTAGTTCAAACTTTATACTGTTCAAACTGCTACATTTCTGAAACAAGATGACTCCTGCACTAACCTGGGAAATATAGGAAGATCAAGAACATTGAAAGGACACGCCCATGACCTTCTCTACAGTAAAATGGCTCCTCCGGGTCACCTACCATACAAATTCTCCCTCTTTTCCCGTCTTGCACTGGTCCAAACTTTGTTTATCAGGGTTGGCTATTGACTGGTTATAAATTTTAAAATTTTCATTTTTTCACACTAGTGTCGGGGTAGTAAAAGTTCTTGGGTTATTCTTGTCCAGGTAAAAACTGCTTTTTCTTTATAGAAAGCAGAAGACTTTCTTCAGGTTGTGAGCCAGATTGTTAGTGTTGCCAGTAAGGTCAGTTAGTGAGAAAAAAGTGAATATCCCTCAATTTTTCAGTAACTTTTTGAGAAGAGGGGTTGAACTGGGGATTGAATTTGGCTCCTCAAGGTGAACTAGATCCACTGCCCTTTTTTATTTCCTGTTTTGAGGTAGGGTCTCACTAAGTCACTAAATTGCTCAGATTGAGCTTGAATTTGGGATCCTCCTACCCCAGTCCCACAGAGTGCTGGGATTACAAGTGCACATCACCATGCCTTATGTCAGTAACTATTTTAAAATGAGCATAACTGCATTTGTAGGCAAATGAAAGCCTTAACGACACTTCATTTCAAAAAGTACGAAGACCTATATTATCTCCCCTCCCTGTGAAGGAAGTGTTCTATAGTCAGTTGAGCAGAAGTTTGAAATGAAATCATCAAATTTCTTGTTTTGTTCTTTGGTTTTAGTACTGAAAGTGATTTAAAAGATTAGTAAAGGGTTTTGTTTAGTAGGTGAGGAAAATAAGTCTCAGGAAGATTAATCAAGGCTGGTGTTTAACAATGAGGAAAGTCTCAGAAATGAGTCTCAGAAAGACTTAAGAATTTGTCTCTGATCAATACGCCTTGTTCCTGGAAAAGCTTGAGATGAAATCCCACAGATTGCCTCCCTTACCACCACACTGCCTTATTTGAATACTCTTTGTAAAACTACTAACTAAGGATGTGAAGATTTCTTTTTTCCACAGCTCAAAATTTAGCTTGTAAATGTTCTGATGAGCTTCAAACTTGGCAGAGTTGCAAAGTCTACAGAAGAGTGTGTGTGTGGGGGGGTGAATTTTCCATACTTCTTGGACTATCAAAAGCTGAAATTAATGGCATATGGTATTGCTAGAGATCCTCAGATCCTAGGAATATGGTGGTAAATGTTTCCATTTTTGTGAGAATCTGAAGCAGGCTGCTTCACTCATGGGAGAAAGTATCATATATGATGTGAGATCAACAAATGGATCCTCAACACTTGTATAAATAAAATAGAAGACTACCAAAAGAATAATCCATAATGACAAAATTTGACACAATATATAATCAAAGTGCATGGTGATAGAAGCAAATGAAATACCAAGCCTAATTATTTTTAGCCAGCTGAAACTATCTTTTAAGATGTGGTAAAAGCCTGAAGCATCTTTTAGCTGAGTTGTTCCCTTTATGACTTTTTGCTGGGCCATGCATGAGCCTGTAAGAACAAAAGATAGGAGAGTCAGGTAGAGTATGGTCTAAACAGACTACCACAGCACGGTTGGAACATCCAGGTGCCCATTAAGAGGTTTAAATTAGGGAAATAGTTAAGATTCAGTTAGTTTCAAAACTGTCATTCTGGCTGAAGTGTGGATAATTGATTATCAGTGTTCAGGAATAATGGCAGGAAAGCCAGCTGGGAAAACGTTATAATTCTCCCAAGTAAAAAGATGAAAAGGGTCCAGAAATGGGGATGGATTTGAGAAGAGAAGATTGGGAAATGTCAAGGTGATAAAGGTTTGAATATGATAAATGAAAGAAAATGTGAATCTAAGAAGCTCTGAACCATTCAATTACTGTTTTATTAGTCACCATTATCTCACGTTTAATATGTCACCATGTGACTAAGTTATGTACTGGATAGACCGAGAAACATGCAGATTCCACCCGGAGCTCAGTTTCACTATAGTGCCCACTCTGAGTTGCTGCACTTAGAACAGATCATCCAGTGGTTGTTCTTCTAGAGGGGTCATCCCAGCATCTTGTGATCAGATCTTGGGGTTGTCCCCTACATAGAGTTTCTGGCCCCTGCATCTGAACAGGAACCTCCCTCAGGGGTGAGGGATGCAATCAAATGGGGAGGGCATCTTATGCCACAGGCACAACGAAGTCCCACCTGGGTGGGTGCAGGGCAAGTCAGGGTGGAGCCTTCTGTCCTCCCTCAGGTGTCCATTTCTCTTTTCCTGCTTACCTTTGATCTTTTCCTCTGCCTAATTCACTCCACCTTTTGTTCATTTCTCACTCACTCTTCCTTTTCAACCCTATCTTTGCCTACCTGTGATATTTTGTGTGGCAAAAAGACATCTGGACTCATGATCTTATGGCATAGCTACAGTCCTTTCTCTTGGATGATGAATTTTCTGCCCAGGCTATCATTGAGATGAACTTCACAGTGAGAACCTCACATCCTTTTACTTCACACACACATTGGAGATGTGAAACTTCCCTTTGGACTGTTCAGACAGGACTCCCAAGCGTAACCCTCTCATGACGACTCTGTTTCCTTCAGTGAGTTTTCACCACTCTACCACAGAGAGACACCAGCCTCTGTGCACACAGAATTGCCAACAGGGATCAGTTCTGAGATGGGAAGGTCTTGATGCTCATTATATGATGAAAAGCTTTTTTATGAAGGGAAAGCCATCAAACCATCAAAAAATATTTATGATAAACTATATAAATTTTGGCTCATATATAGTTCTGGAACATAACAGACACTCAAAAGATATTTGTAAGATGGTTGAATAAATGATTATTTTGGATCACTATTATTAGAAATATTAAAAACATATTAAGGTTGTTTTACAGAGCACATAAGATCTGCAAAAATATTTATTACATCTTTTCAGATAACCTTAAAGCAATCGGCATACTTTGTGGGATGATTTGTTGCCTTTAATTCTTTTTAGAAATGTCAAAGATACTAATTTTGTGCCTTAAACTTGTGAATAGCTCTTGGCTAAACAGGGGAGTTGCTTGGAATTTCAGTTTATTACACCGAGTCCTCAGCTGTGGCTCCCCTCTTACCTCTAACATGCAACCCCAAAGTCACATAACTTCACCACTTATCCCCAGGACACAGCTTAGAGCGTGTTTGTTTATGAATTGATCTGTAATAGGCCCAGAGGAGCTCAGCAGTATAAAATTTGGAATAGATTACACCCCTGGTCAACAGTTGTCCACAAAATGAACTTCACTCTGCTGTTTTCATAAACCTCCAGCCCCCACCTGCTGGTTTCAGATCTCTTTCAGCTGCAGGAGAGCCAGATGTTCCTCACCCTGTGTACTGCAAACCACCACTTTGAGCCCCAGGACAGTGAAGAGGGAACATGCTTCAGTGCTTACCGCCAAGGGCTTTCCAGCAGGATCCAGAAGCCTGGGAATTCCACCCTGGGGAAAGAAAGCAGGAGCTTTCCTGCCAGATTCACCTCCCACCGCGGGAGGTTGTTTATAATTGTTCTTTGAAGAGCCTGTCCAAGTATTTAGAGCCCTTTCCACCCACTCAGGCCAGGCTTGGCTGGACTGGGGAGCGACCACAGTTTCTTTCCTGCTCCCAATCACAGGGGAGCTAAAGCTGTGGGCAGAGTCTTTTTTTCCACTTTGTCTTCTAGGGACAAGACCCAACCTACTCCAGATGCGGTGGTGACAGCTCAGATGTTTTCCATGGCAAGCATTTAGCTGCGATTCACTTATCATTTTCAAAACATCCCTGGGGAATTTGTGCAAATGGCATGGTTTCCCTGTTGTGTTAGTACCAAGTGTGAGTGGAACAGCTTCTGAGTAAACAGTGTCCATTTAAATTGGTTGACATATCCACCCAAGCAGTTATTTGATAAAAAGTGGTGACTTGTCCACAAAACTATCTTTCCTCGCCTTTTTATTTAAATTTGATTATAGTTCAAAATCTGCAACCTGTACCTACCACTGTGATTCTCTTACTTATCACCTTTTTTTATAAGGAAATTGAGGTTCACATAAGTAGAAAACGAGAGGGCTAAAGTTTAAAATCTGCTCCATGCAAATCCAGGACCTGTCATTTTCACTTCCCCAGAATTCAGAAAAGCTTAGTAGAAATATTGGTGGGTTCGTATCCAAATCTAGTGTACTGGGTCCTTTAGCCAAACAAATGGCTTATTTATTTAGATTAGTAGTTGAAATTAAGCTTATTTAAATTAATTCTTGAGGAGAAATACTGTGTCTGCAACAAGAGAAAACATTTGCTACTTTCACTTTTATTCTCAAGTAATTGCTGTCTTGCAAAAAACTAGTAAGAAGACTACACCCAGCTCTTCCTGTATAACTTTTCCACAGCTTCCTTGGATGATAACAGCTTATACGCTCACAAATCCAGGACCTGTCATGGTCACAACACAATTAACAAATTCACAAAATCAACATCGACCATGATATTATTAACTAATCTACAGATTTTATTCAAATTTCACCAGTCATCCCATTAGTGTCCTCAGAGGGCAGAATTCAGGACCCCAAACTGAACTCAGTCATCATGGTTCCTTAGTTTCCTACCTTCTGAGCAATGCTTCCATCTTTTTAAAAATTTTTTTGTGGTACTGGGGATCAAACTCAGGAGCGCTTATTCCACTGAGCTATATCCCCAGCCCCTCCATCTTTTTGTCTTTTATACCCTTAACACTTTTGAGCAGTACTAGTAAATTATTTAACCCAAGGCCCTTTTGCCTTGGGTTTGTCTAATGTTCCCTCATGACCCAGGCTATGTACTTTGGGCAGCAACTGTATGGAAGTGACATTTGCTTATCCAGTGCATGTCAGGAGACACACGATGGTGTTTCCTTATTGGTGAGGTTAGCCTTGTCTACTTAATAGAGCCTGCCCATTTCTCCCCTGTAAAATGACTTGGTTCCCTTTGCAGTTAATCAGTATCTGTTCTTTAAATCGAATCTCTCTGCTAACCACTTGCAATTGTATCACTTGATCTCTTTGAATCCTGGTGCCCTCATATTTTAAATAACATAATCACTGCTTGATATACCCATCAGTGCTACTGTGAGACACAAATAACATACAAAAATACTTTGCAGCTAGGAAGTTATATAGCATACCATATCTCCTCAATACAGAAGCGAATATAAAACAAGAAACCATTGAATGACAGATTACCCAACACTGACTTTTTTTTAAACCTCCACTTAAAAGGGAGATGTAAGAATTTGTCTCTAGTCAGCCATACAAGGTAATTTCCATACTGACTTATTCTCCCAGACCTCCCAGAAGGACCAAATCTTATTGGAAGATTCCAAAGTGTCTGCTAATCTGAGCTTCCATGCACTTCTCTTTCAAATTAATAAACATAAAGGAAACCTCACTGTACGTACTGTGACTTGGGATTACCGTACACAGTGTCACAATGTGATTTCTCTTTAATTTTGCAAATGTAATAAGCATATCCTTGTTCATTAACACAGAGGCACAAAGCGGTCATATTCTTTCATATTTCTAGCGTGCATCCATATGACTTGTTAGTGGGAAGTCTAGCAGCTTACTCTTGAGACCTCCTCAGGAAAGCATTCCCCTCCCACACACATTCAGACCCTTTGTTAAGTTTAAGAAGTCCAAGCCTTCCTTAGCCTCATGGGGAAAGAAGTTTGATCCTTACTAGTCTTCTGCTTCTTTTTTGCATGCACTGAATTTTGTTGCTAAAACTAGCTCTTCACTGAGCTGCAAAGGCAGCAATGACCCCTCATTCCTAAACCAAAGTGCACCCCATGTTCAAATGTTGTCTTTACTCCCAGACTACAATAGGCCAAGAGAGGTGGACCCAAGGCAAATTCCAATCTCAGCTGTTACCACCCCCTACACACATACACACACACACACACACAGCCTCTCTACACACACACACACACACACACACACACACACACACACAGCCTCTGTCTTGTATAGACCAACAATCACTGCATCACATACCACATTCCTGTTGGTATATTTCGCTTGGAAGTCCCTAATGTCTTCTCTGCAAAAATTTATTTTTCTCTGCAAACTTGTGTCTCCTCATCCTGGCTCACTACAATATGCAAGAAGGATCTGTAATCATTTTCTCTCAAAGGCTTCCAGATAATTTATCAGGCTCCTCTCTACAGACTAGTCATGCTGATTAAGAGATATGATGAAGCAGTAGTCTTGGTCAGGCAACAAAATGTCCCCATCATATTCTTTCCCCAGGCAAAGACTACCCAGTAGTCACCCTACACTTATTTAGTTAAAGAAATTATTCTTAAAATTCTGGAAAATTATCTGTTGTGTGATCATTTACTGTGTTCAGCAGTTAAGAAAGAAAGAAAGAAAGAAAGAAAGAAAGAAAGAAAGAAAAGAAAGAAGGAAGGAAGAAAGGAAGGAAGGAAGGAAGGAAGGAAGGAAGGAAGGAAGGAAGGAAGGAAGGAAGGAAGGAAACAGAACAGTCTCTGGTACTTATCACACAAATATGTATTTGTGGTGTACAAATTTGAGGTGTACAAGCCTCAGATATATGTGAATCTAAAATAAGGTCTCATTTTCTTTTAAAGTTCTGAAATGATAGCTTGGATCCTATCTACTCGTTTTCCATAAATCAATCAACTTGGAAGTGTCTCTGGGCTATTTCTGAGACATGATCACAGTGTTCTCTCACATTTTCTTGGGTCTGTCTTTTTCTTCTTCATGTGTTTACTCATCGCTGTCACTTTGTTGCCTTTGGGCTGATAACCCCTGTCAGATGCTCTCTGGATGAGGCACAACTCTTTTCTACTGAGGACCAATAGCACAGGCCCTGCTACCTCTGAGAGAAGACACTGCTCTTTCCCTCCAGCAGCGCCCAGGTAGCAGCTTCTAATCCAGTTTTATTGACAGTTTATGGGGAAAAGCAGGGACTATCCACTCCCAGAATATATTATAAATTACAGTGGAGGGCCCTCTGTGCTAAGGCCAGGACAACATTCTTTAGGGCGACCCTAAATAATACTTCTTTATCTTCTTTCCAGCCTGGCACTATCTGGAAAAAGAGCCAACTGCCACTCAGCAGATGTGCACTCCAGCTTGTCTGCCTTACTTGGACCTTATCAGGTTTCAGAGAAGGGACAAAAACCCTCTCCCTGCCCCTCAGACCTAGCAGTCTAAAATTTACAATCCTGAGTTCTTACTTACAATCTCAAGATTTACCTCTTCTCAGAAGGAAAGACAGTGGATCATCCACTATTTTAGGAGAAACCACAGTTCCCACATACAGAAGTGTGGTCAGCACCAACCTGATCCCTAGATGACACACAAACTTTAATGCATTTCTCCAAATCTGGTTATTAGCTTTAAAGACCACAATCTCTCAGTCCAGATTGCCCACCATGAAATTTCTTATGTCCTCCAGGATAAGGTAAAAATCAAGTCTGCACTGAAATGGCTCTAACCTTCCTGGGGGAGGGAGGTGAGAGAGAAACTCACACAAAAAGAAAAAAACAACCACTCTTTAAGGTCGTGCAATATCTGCCAGAAGAATTCAATATAGAGAAAAGAAATATTAGCCCCATGATAGCAACTGCTAAAACATACATTAAATTTGCATTAACAAACAGACAATTTTACTTATTAGTTTGAAACATCTGAATCCAATTTAGTTCACTATGTTTAAGTGTCCGCTTAAGAACTACAATGAACTTCTGTGTTATCTTTTTCATGGCAAACAGGGCTAGTGTTAGGGCTTTTCTCTGTTTGCTTTACAAGTTTGGGTCTCCACCTCTAAGGGTAGAATGTGGGTTGCAGTTTTTGCATACTAGCTTTCCCACATATTTTCCCATTAAAATAATGAAGAAATGTTTTGATCGGGGGAAAGAGTGAAACAAGGCCTTCCTTTGGCCTCACACCAATGACAGCTGCCTTTGTTCACACATTTACTGACACAGATCCCTCCCTAGTTGGCCAGCTGGAAGTCCTGTGGTCTATGTTTTATCAGTGTTCTTAGGCACAGACAAAGCTCCCAAGAAAACCTGTCACACCTTAACCAGATTCAGAAGCCCTCCAAGTGTTAGGATGCAGACTGAAGATGGTCTGCCATGGAGAGGGAGGTTCAGAAGTGATTGGTCAGGTCAGAGTCCACACAGAGCACAGCGGAGATGAAGGGGAGTTTCTCTGCTTTTATCACTGTAATTTGAAGGGGTTGGATGATGATCTCAATGGTTCCTTCAAAGTCCAAAACTATGGCACTGTGATACCCTCAGGGACATTTCATGGATCGTTGCAATCCTGAAAACATTTAAGGAAGTTCATTGGCTTGTTTTGCAGCCACTCTTTTGCAGAAGACTGGTGTCTTGCTTACTCTGCCAAGCCTCAAGGGCATGCTACCATGTGGGCACGTGGGTGAGTGAGGGGCTGTGAAGCTTCCTAGTCGAATTACATACATCATAATTATCTTCCTGTGTCTTTAGAGCCCTGAAACCCTTAAGTTAACCTTTAAGGTAACCCTTAAGGTACTTTTAAAATAGCTTATTTTCCTGAGAGTGATGGCACATGCATAATAATCCTAGCACTTGGGAAACTGAGGCAAGAGTATTTCCATGAGTTTAAGGCCAGCCTGGGCTGCATAGGAAGCAAGACTTTGTCTCAAAACAAAACAAAACATCATTTTGATCTAGTAATAAGAAGTATTTTTTCCTTTCTTCACTGTGGTATTTAAATTACCATATAGTATTATAGGCTACATTGGGTTGTGTTAGTCAAGATTACAGCTGACACACATCTCACTTTGCTTAATAACATTAAAAAAGAAGTTTAATATACAGTATTTAACATATGAGCTTTCTGGCCTTCAAGAAAAAAATGTCAAAAGGAAAAAAAAATTCATTTACATTCCAGAAAAGCTGAGGAAACAAGTTTCTCTTTCAGGTGCTCATTTTTTATACCCAGGATAATATATTGCCTTAGAAGGAAATTACATGGAGAAGACAATTATGTGAGGGGAAACATTTTTACTTGTCATTCATATTTATAAATGGGAAATAGGTCTCGCCTCTCCCCTTCATTTTGTGCTGCGTCTGTGACTCCTTCTAGATGTCTGTCCCCTGCTGCATGCTGAGACCACCCTTCAGTAGGAAGTTGCAGTATGGATTCACTCTTTGAGTCTTTCACAGTTGGGCTCTAACATGTCTTTTCATTCTTCAGTCAACTTATGTTAAACTCAATACAAGATAAATTGGCGGGGGAGCTTCCATTAATTTGATCCTGTCAACTGAACTGTAAACCTGAAACTAAGGGTTGAATGTTCTGCCTTTTCATATAATCTATAGTACCTCACATAGTGCTTAGCAGTAGAAGGTGCTCAATAAAAATACTTGATCAGCTCATGCAGAAAGAAAATAAAGTTATTTACACAGATAGGCTAAGACACACGTAATAGTTTTTCACACTATTGCAGACCAGTTTAGCATGTTGGAGAAGAATGCTTGGTAACAGAAAATTCTCTATCAGCAACCTGAAAGCTAATTAGCTGGCAAAGTACTTTATTGACTGATTAATTCCAGACAGTTCTCATACTACTGCTTATGTTAGACAAGACCTGCTCAGAAAATTAGGTCTAATTTGGAGGATATAATTTTACTTGAAAACCTCCAGGTCAACTCTTGAAATGTGTTTTTAAAGCCTCATTCAAAAGACTTTCTTTCCAGGCATGAAACAACTTTGGGGATAGAGGGCACAGGAGATAAGTGGCATTCAAAATTTCTGAAAGCTATATTAGGCTTAGAGGACTTGTTGGGGTAACTGTGGGTTTTATGACTGAACTTGGTCCTAAAGCTTTGAAGGATGACTGTGGAATCCAGAGAACAGGGTGTGGCCAGTAAGTGCAAATATAGATGAATCTGAAACAAGGTGGAATTTGGGAATGAAAGGCTCTAAAGAACTACTCATCTTCCTCAGAAGGCATTTCCATATGAACACCAGTGTGCTCTAAGGGAGTGCTGAAGTAACAAGACCCTCTAGCAAATTATATGTACCATATGTACCAATAGCTACGCGTGAGCCAAAATGTCTTACAGATAATGGGGTCTGTATATCTCTATAAATTTTCCAGTATTTTGCAATATTTGGAAAATATTGCACTGCAGGGATACTACGAAAAATGTCAAAATTGGATTGCAACCCTATTCCTAAAATTATCACCATCTGCCTGGTATAATTTACTGCCCCATTCTCTGGACTCTAAAGAGGTAAAACTTGAAAATTATTTCAGCCATCTACTTTATACAGCGCTGCCTTCAGTAAGATCATCTTTGTGTTTCCAGTGTGAATGATTCAAACTAAAAGATCTTTCTTTCAGAAGATTTCCATATAGTACTGGTAGTTTGTTCCTGCTTCATGTTTTAAACATGAGGCTGCTGCATAAGAAATTTTCTGTCAACTGAACAAGTTCAATAGAAAATTAAAGACTTATTTTCTCTACAGAGAAAAATGTGTGACAGTTGTTATAAATAAATATGCAAATGCACTTCCCATTGCCAAGATTTTCCAAAGAAAGCTTCAGTTTGCTCAAACAATAGGCTATCTCCTAAATCTTCCAGATACAAGAACTTGTGATCTTTCATAAATACTAGCAGAATAAACCTATTCACAAAGGTTGCACACCTGACCATCTCAACAGTGTGCCCTCATCTCTTGTGGGAAGAGCAGACTGAATTTTTTGTTTTATCTTGGACATAATGAAAATTAACAGAGCTTCCACTTGTGTTTGCCCACGTTTCCCTCAATGATTCACTTAGTAAACTCCATTCCTTAACAATGTGTGGTATAACCACTAAAAGAAAAGAAATTTTAAAATGTACATACGCCAAATTATTATTATTTGCACTAACAGGGATTGAATCCATGGCCTTTGCCCTGACCCACATCTTCAGCCTTACCTTTACATTTTATTTAAAGGCAAGATCTTACAAAATTTCTAAGTTCCCCAGACTGGGCTAATTTTATGAACTAACTTGACAATGTAGATATCAACCCAGTGCTAATTATTTTTTTCCTTATTACAAAAGCCCTGCTTTATCTCTTGCTGGCTGAGAAAATTTTACATTTTTGTTCAGTTTCTTACATAATTATTTGTCAGTGATTGGTTCACATATTTGTTCCATATATATGAACACTTTAATAATTACCATCAAAAAGACCTAGAATATGTGCCAAATATCTCTCCTAAAGACAAATTATAGTGATTGTAAAACTTTGATTAATCTTTTGCTGCTTCCTCTTTTGAAACACAACTGATAGCTATTATGAAAGTCATTAGCCAAGCTATAGAAAAGACAGTAAATAGCCTCTCTAGGCACCTACCTGGAGAAACGGGCGTATTGCTTGGTAAAACATACGTATGTCCTCACCCATCCCTTATGAGTTTTCACATAAATATCTAATGTTTTATTATTTTTCTTAGCCATGTGTGCTTTGTATCCCCCATCATTTATAAACATATTAGTCAGCTTTCTCATTGTTAAGACAAAATACCTGACACCCACAATCTAAAGAAAGAGAGGTTAAATTTGACTCAGCATTTCAGAGGGTTCAGTCCTTGGTTCTCTGGCTCTAAGACAGAAACAGTATAGAAGAAAAGTGTGATGCAAGAAAGGACCTTAAGGCATCGCAGCCAGCAATAAGAGGGAGAGAAAAGAGCTGGGAATGTCAATAGACCCACTGACAGGTTACACTGTGAGTGACCCACCTCTCCCAACCAGTCCCCACCTCCTAACAGCACATACAGCTAGGATTAATCCACTGATGAGTAGCACCCCTCTGATCCACTCACCTTCCCAAAGCTCCATCTCTAAACACCTGAGACATTTGGGGGGATGTTACCCCTAAACATAACAATGGGCATTTTTCTAAACTTTTAAAATGAAGATATTATCCAGGCATAGCTCTTCAGCAAAGAAAGGAACACAGTGAATGTTTGACTGGAAGGCTCATTCAATCATACCCTTGGTAAGCTAAAGCTTCAAATAATATATTCTATAGTCATGAAAAGTTGAAAGTAGCGTAACACCCAGACTGGCTCATAGTTTTTCCTTGGGCTGTCCAAATATGAAAACAAGCCTGTACCTTCCAGACAGTAAGGCCGAAAACAGGGCAAGGACATGTGATTCAGGTCAGTGAGGTAATTGGGGAAATGTCATGACAACCAAACTTAAAATGAGCAGCTTCACATTTGTATGTGCCAGCTACTCATCAGGAAATCTTTCTGGCTGCTTTTTGTTCCTATTAGAATGGATAATGTGTCTACAAATTACATCCAACTGAAAGAGAACTGACTCAACCACAGCAGGTATTGTGAGAGCAAACCCTGGAAGAACAGCACTCAGAAGAAAACAAGCATAACACACAGACTTGCATGCAAACATATGCACATGAATTTTCTCTCCCTTTTCTGCTGTGATAATGCTTGGAATTCATTGTAAAACTTTTAAGGTGAAAAGTTCCTGTAGATTTCATGGCACTTTAAGTTGCTTCACCATTTATTTTTATATACTGTGATGCAAAATAACTTTGAAGGGTTTGGCATTTTCTGCTTCTGATTCATGTTCCAGTAGACAATAAAATTATTAGATGGAACCTGCACTACACATGGCCATGGGCTTCATGGTATTAATGTGGATGCATAGTATCCCTATGACCTTCTCCTTGTTTTAGACCACCAGGTACCGTTGTGTAGAGTCCTCTGTAGAGGGGATACATAAAAACGGTATGCTGCCCTCCCTCTGCCTGTCTGCCCTATTCTGCCTCACAGATTTGAAAATCTACTGCAATAAGCTTTCTGCAACATGTCCCAACACACAGGGTAATAGGGAAGTATCTTCTGGAAAATGTATACACATGGTTTCCTAGATGAATCTCTGGGACTTGTGTTGGTGTGGAACTTGCTTTCTGCTGTCAGGTGTTGGCATCTCACATGGCCATCCATCAGCTCAATACAAACTAAGTCACCACACAGTTGACACAGATCCCTCCTTGCTCGGTGCTGACCTGAGAAGAATGGATTGGCACATTCACTGACTTGATACCACGGAGTCCCACAAAAGCAAAACAACTTTTCACCAGTGCAGAAATGTTCCAAAAGATAATCTGTTTAATGCACTTGTGATTTAACTTTAGAATATGAAGGAATATCAGAATAAATCCTCCAGTGAAAGATAACCTCCCCATATATAATTTTTAAAAGTAAGACAGTTCTCTCAAGTCATAAATGGCAAAATCTCTTGAAAGTCTTAAGAACTTCTATCTTCTTACATTGCTACAGCAATAAAATCTCAACCTACTAAGGCAAATTTTTAAACATGTCAAAGCTTGAAATTCTATGTTGTAAACCTCTAAATACAAAGAAAACCACAAGTTTCTTTACTACTGTTCACAATGTAGAAATCTGACAGCTAGGGAGACTTTGAAAAGACACTGAATCAAGTCCTATAAGAGGAAAGCAGCCCTGACAATGTTAATTCATATTGTATTCCAACAGAAGAGCCTGTAATTTACGAAGGGCATGTTTGTGGACTGGGTTGGGGAACTTTTGCAGGAAAGGTAAACTTGTGCTCAGAATGCTCACATCTTCAAACATCCATGAGCCTGGCTATCAGTACATGCAGGATTTTGTTGGGAAATATGTGAAAGAAACATTGTTATGCCTTAAGAACATGATTTAACAGTCAATTTATTTTGATGCATGGAGTTAAGTTATTTTATATGTGCTATTCACCTACATCTGTAGTGGACACATCCATCCCACTGCCTTAGAAGCTGCCAGAAAGTGTGATTATCTCCATGTACAGAAACACACACCAATTAACAGATACCAAAGGTAACCAGGCTTATAACTTGTTAAAATGCTGAATTGGTGAATTTAATGACATTGCTAAAGTTCTATTTAATCTCAAGTGTACTGTGAACTGAATAAAAAAGAGACGAAATGAAGTCAATTATGGTATAGGCAATATTTCTGGAAAGGCTCCCTTTCATCCTCCTTAAAAAATAGCATCTAAAGAGAAAAAATATGGTTTCTGAAATCAAAAATGTACAATCTAGTTGGAAAAGACAAATACACACAAGTGATTCAGCCAGAGAGGAACTACGAAGCAGCCTGTGAGCAAGCACAGGGCTGTTTGGGGTCCACCGTGCAGCTGCTGAAGACATCGTGAACAGCTAACCAGCAGCCAGCAGCTCGCGGTGGTCTCTGGTCTCTCTCTACCTCTATGCTCCTTCTCTGCGTTTCCAAACTCCCGTGACCCGGAAAATGGCTCTGCTGGGGCACCATTCCCTGCTAAATCGATACAAGAGACAGGAATGCATCCTAGACTTTGCCCTGTCTCCCCATTTCAA
The DNA here is from genome assembly GCA_004027595.1 of Dinomys branickii. NCBI lineage: Eukaryota > Metazoa > Chordata > Mammalia > Rodentia > Dinomyidae > Dinomys > Dinomys branickii. The sequence goes on from PVLD010008413.1 coordinate 75,443, forward strand.
TCCTACGTGTGTTTTATTTCTTCTTGGTGAAAGTATCAACTCTACCATAACGAGCTAAAGCAGAATAGAGGAGCTTGGCAAGCCAGGGGACCTTTTTTGGTGCCTCTCAAGTCATTGCATAGCATCAACTTTCTTTCCTGACTGCTAGCTCCACCTGCAACCAGCAAGACTTCTGAGAACAGAGAAGAGGCCCCCTTCTGCCGAACCGTGTTGGTGTGTGAGGCGCAGGAGAAAGCTTTATGCTCTAATCTTTGATTGGGGATAGCTTGCTCAGCACAATAATTAGAATGAACTCCAAGACACAAAATAGTTAAAAAATAGTTTAATGGAATGTTCTTTAAAAACAAAAATGCATGCAAACAACCCATGATAAAAAAAATCTAAAATTCTTGGATCAAGTACCAGGATCAACACTCCTGATTTCCTCATTGCCTCAAGTTCTAATAGGACTTGCATGGCAAGTTTACTAAGAATTTTAAAAAATTGTTTTGGTCACAGTGAATTTTCCTGCATTAATTTTAACTCAAAAATATCTCATTAAAATGGTATTTATATTAGGTCCTAAGACTTCATTGCTTCCTTACAATTGGAGGTAAGTGATTTATCCAACTCACTCTGGGTCCAGTCCTGCTGTAAGGTTATTGCTGATAAAAAGGAAATGGGGGAAAAATGATCGCATGAAAGAACAAGATATAAATATAGTTTCAACAATGTCATATCATTAAGACTGAGTTTTCCTGAAACAATAAAGTGATTAAAAGCCTGAAAGAAAATAATAGGATTAAGAATATAATTGTACATTTGGGAATTCTTTAGCCACAAGAGGGCATCAATTAAAAGTTTGAACAAATACGCATTCAAAGAGAAAACAGAAAAGGGTATGGAAAGAAAGGGTACACAAAACTAAAGACATTCTGTGCAGTTATCCAGAATTCTAAATCTCTCTCTAACGGACACCCAAAGTGTAAGAGATTCTTGAGCAGTTGTTCTCCAACTTGTCCTCAGAGGGCATTATGAAATGCACATTATTGGAGCCACACCAGAACTCCATCTAGGTAGATCTGATGTAGGACCTGAGAATTTGCATGTTTAACAAGTTTCCAGAACACAGAGATACTTCTAGTCAAAAAAGCATAGGTAGGTTCAGTGAACTAGAATAACTAGCCCCTTTGCAAGAGAGTAATTTAAATTTTCATAAGATAATTTATGGGAAAATCACGTACTTTTATCACTTTAAACTGTTCAGGAAGAAATAAAAGCAATTATTTCACCTCCCCTCCAAGATCAGAAAGCAACAGCAGTGAATACAGCTGGTGGGTGTAGGTAATAGAGACTGGTGAGGAGTGTAACCTGGAGATTAACTGCCAGGCCCAAAGGCATTAGGGTCTCATTAAAATAAAATCAGTCACTATGTGAGACAAAGAGTGTGCACCTTTGAAATTCTGGGCCCAAAAATATTAACCTGGATCCCAGATGAGGAAAGGATTTGGAAGCCTGGTGATTTAAAATAAGGAAACAGTCAGCTTCCTGAGAAATTAGTTTGATTCTTATAAGCAAGAAGAAACGGAGATCAGTTTGTACAACTGACACAGATCAGAGCTCATTACAAAGTAGCCTTTACTGATGGAAAGACTGAAAACTATATCCAGCCACCTGTGAATCCGTGGAAAGCGTTCCCAGTCATTTGTGGCTAGAAAAACTGGAACCTCCTAAGAGCTGCTCACATGGAGTAAACCATTAAAACCTGGGTACGGAACTAACGAGCCAGCAGAGGCTGAGGAATAGTGCCAGGCTCCATTTCCTGTACCACATACCTCCTGAGGACCTTCTATCATCCAGGGTCGGGGAGCCCCCCACGTCATTGACTCTTTTTTCTCATCTTGGAACGTGAAAAAGCTAAGCTATATTAATTTAACTTAACAAAGAGAAGAAATGTGGCATTTCTTGCTTTCCAAGTGTTGTGAAGCGACTGCTACTTTTTTTCTCAATCAGGGAAGAGGAGTTGAGAACGGAGCAGCCCAACCTTTAGCCTTCACTTAGGTTACAAGGTAAAGCACGGAATCCATGGTTCCATGTAGGAACCCAGGTAGGACAGTGCAATGTCTGTCCTACCTCCTAATTTTTATTCACTCTCTCCCCCTCCCTGCCCTAAGAATTTGCAAAAAGCCATCAGTTCCATGCCTGCTGCTTTTGGCATGAGGTGGTACAACCTGGTTCCCGTATTGCGAAGGGCGTATCAGCTGAGCATTACGTAAGAGTTTGGAGCATGCCGGGACAAGTATCATGGTTAGGCATGGGAGCCTGGTTGGATCTCAGCATAAATGAGCTTCCTAGTAGGCTATGCCAGCTCCATTTCTAGCCTTACACACTGTGGAACAAGGAGATAATCACAGGATAATGAAATGGCTAATAAATGGAAATAATTCAGCAAAAACAGGGGCTCCAAACTAGAGGTTTGCAAGACCTGTGTCCTGAATGTTTTTACCGCTCCTGTCTCACAAGTTGCAACCTCCTCCCCAATGCAATTATATTAGAAAAGGAACCTTTTGGAAGATTATTAGGTTAAGTGGCCTTATGAAAGAGGCTTCACAAGGCCTCACTCTTCCACCATGCAAGGACCAGCAAGAAGGCAGTGTCTGTGAACCAGCAAATGAGTTCTCACAGATGCAGAATTTGCTGGTTCCTTGATCTTGGAGTTCCTGACCTCTTGACCTATTCAAAATAAATTTCTATTCCCTCACCCCAGTTGCTCTTTACTTTCGAGCAGTGTCCTTTTGTTTCACAATGTCGTCCTACCTCCTAATTTTTATTCACGCTTCCAGGTTCCTACACTAGTGAGACAATGCATTGCTTACATATGGAGGTCTGATTTATTTCACTTACGAGTATGGTCTCGTTGTGACCATTTACCTGTAAAGGCCTCGAGTTTATCTTTCTGTATAGCTAGCAATATTCCATTATATAAGGAAAAGAAAAAAACAGAAGGGGAAATTATGTATATATGTATATACAGGACAGCTAACATAGTTGTACTACTGACTTCTATCGCTTTACTGAAAGGAACAGTTAGCGATTAATTATTTGGTTAATCTTGCATGTCTATATTTGTTTTTCTGAAAAACTACTTTGAAGATATCAATATGTAATACAACAACCATTGTTAATTTCCTACCACTTCGTCTGTAATTCAGTATTGCTTGTACTGTTCCAATGCTATTTTATAAATAGATGTCTATTGTTAATGTTTTCCTTCTATTATTTTTAAAATAAATTTTAAAAATGAAAACAAAATAAATTTCTACTGCTATGAGCTGCCCAGTATGTAGTATCTTGTTATAGAGGCTCAAACAGACAAAGATAGCAGGTAAGCAGTAAGCATTCAGTGTTTTGCACGCCACATGTGTGGGCCACGTCTGGCACACCCTCTATTTGTGTAAATAATGTTTCATGGAAAGTAAGCCACACTCATTTGTTTACATGTGTCCTGCGGCTGTTTCATAATTTAATATCAAGGTTAATGTTATGACAGAAACTACAGAGCTGAAAATACTGTCTGGCCATTTATTGAAAAAAAATTTTTTCTAGAAAAATAGAGCAAAACTCAGAGGGTTCTGATTCCTTAAATTCACCTGGATTATGATCCATTTAAGTTTCATTTACATCTTAAAGGACAGGGTATCTCAATGATGTCTGGTCATGGTGACATCTATGGACAAATTTGAGAGAATATGCCAATACCCCTGACTGTGTGAAATCTGAACATAGCATCTCATTCACATCATTCACGGTGTCTTTCAATCTGATTTGTTTTTATGTTCAGACCTCAGCCTTTCCTATCTGTCTGAGTTCCGGGTGGATGAATTACTGCTGTGCTCTGCCCATGGTTGCTCACAAAAAGCAACAAGTTGTTTTCAGGTCCTACCTGGCTTTCCTACAGTTGTAAGATGAAAAAATCAGCATGTGTGTCCTCCGTGTTCTGTGCTTTTCTTCTCTTTGGAAATGTTTTCAATTATAGTGGCCTAGACGCCTTCTTCCTTTCCTTTGATCAACATTTTCCCTATTAAAGAAACACTTGAAACTCACAGTAAGATACAAATAATATATGAAAGTCCCAGAACCACCAGCATTTAACTGTGGTAAATAATTTCTTTCTTCATTCTTTCTCTTATTAAGGTAGAGATACAAAGGTTGAGGAAAAAAAAGCAAGTTGATAAGCAGCTTTCTCCCTGACAGCCAGCTGGCCTACGCTTAATCAATGATGCAGAACCCCTACATCTAAATACAACAGAACGCTTAGCAAAGTGCAGGTCCTCAAGCCCCACCATTGCCTCGTTGAATCAGACTATCTGGGATTAAGAAACTCTCATGTTCATAACTACAATCCCCTCTTCATGATCCTTACACTGAAAGTAGTTTGAAACCCACCACCCATCCTGGGCGTGACTCTCCGTGGCCCCGCCCACTGGTCTTGTACTTTGAAGTGCAGCAACAGTAGGCTGGCTCTCTTCCAGGATTTCACTTTACTCAGGCTGGCTGCTGGTTAATGGTCCCCTGAGCTGACACTGAGCTGACAAATTTCTCACAGCTCTCTGATGGAGAATGGTCTTCATGTAGTGTTTCAAGCATACAAGGCATGTTTACATTTGTTTTCACACTAACTGCACAGAGCAGTGCTGTTAGGTAATTATTAGTATGTTTCAGGAAAGTCACTTAATGAGGACTTTAATAGGGCCAGTATCAAAAGACTGTGAGAATTAATTAATTGATATAATGTACTTAAAGTTTGTAGCATGTGGGAAATGGATAATAGACATTAATTATTATTAATTTCATGTAAGAAAATTAAAGCTCAGAAGCTTTACTCAATACATCAGTTATATATCTTATAAGATGATGAGAGCAAGCTTTGGAAACCAGTGCTTTTTGAAGTAAGTCTTTCTTCTACCCAGAGGTTGATTCACTACAGAAAGAATAAAGAGCAAACTTCAGAGCTGCTCATTTGCATGAATCCCTTCCATTGTTGTTAGAGGGACTGAGGGACTTGGCAATATGTTTACATGGTTGTACTCTTTATAATATTTGCAGAAGTTAGATAATTTAATTACACCTGGCTCAGAGAGAGTCTTTACAGCCCTATTCTGTCACGCATACCTATTTTTTGTTGGCGTTTGAGTGGCTGTAGCATTTTAGGGTTGTAGTTATGAGAAATTGAGCTGGAAGTACTTCTCAATGCAGTTCAAAGTCACCACTGTAGATAGTTACATGATTACTAGCAGTCTCAGGGAGGCTTAGTTTCCAAAAATAATACCACTGACCATTTTCTCATCCCATGTGGGATAATGACACAAAGATATGCAGACAGGAGTTCAGTATGTAAAAATGTGCGATCATGCTCAGCACTGAAAGTGTATTCAATGGGAATGAAACTGGTTGTGAATTGTATGGAACCAAAAGCCATGCCGTACAAATTCTTATGGACAGCAAGCAAGTAAAATTACAAATAACAGTTTCCAGTTCTCACTAATGTAAAGTACTAGTTGTTTCTTGTCAGAAATATGCGTAATCATATGGTACCTAGAATGTGCATGAATATAAAATTTATATAAGTTTATTTTTCCTTTTTTGATAAAAATGACACAAAATAGAATTTATGAAAATCGCTCAATGTGTATGTCACAAAAGTGTGGTAGTACTGAAATGAAACAAGTTTTGGCAAAAGTATCGAAAAAGACCAACATCCATTCATGATTGAAACACTCACAGTGCCTATCTGGCAAGCATGAGGTCCTGAATTCAATTCTAACCGCCCCCCAAAAAAATTCTTATCAAACTAGTAACATAAGGTGTGTTAATCCAGTTTTCATTGACCAAACACCTGATAAAAAATTATAGGTGGAAAGATTTATTCTGGTTCCTGGTTTCAGAAGGTTCAGTCCATGGTCACTTGCCTTTATTGTTTCTGAGCCTGTGGAAAGGCAGAGAATCACAACAGAAGAGTGAAGCAGAGGAAAGCTGCTCACCTCTTTGTAGCAGGAAGCAGAGAGCACAGAGGAAGAGGATGTCTGCTGGAAGGCATCTTCCTTCTCCCACTTTTGTTCCATCCACGCACTCAGCCTGTTAGGCACTGCCACCTTCCCGCAGTCTGGGCGGGTCCCTACTCAGTCTGCAGTCCCATGTGCCAGTTGTCTCCATAAACATCCCAGACACACCCAGAAGTGTGTTTTATTAATTTCTTAGGTGTTTCCCAAACCAATCAAGTTGACAATCAAGATTAAGCGTCATAGAGGACAACTTCCTCAACCTGTTAATATTAAAAGACAAAAATTCCCAGCTTAACCTTACACTCAATGGTAAAAGACTGAGTACTTTCCCCTGGATAAGGAACAATTAGGAATTTCCATTTTCACAAATTCTTTGCAACATTGTATGAGAGCTTCTTGACAGCACAGTAATGTAGGCATGAAAAATTAAAGGCATGCAAATAGGAAAGGAAAAAGTAAATCTGTCTTTATTGACAAACAACAAGGTCCATCATGTAGAAAATCACAAGAAATAAGGACAAAAAAACCAAAACAACTACTAGAACTAATAATTAACTTTAGCAAGTATACAGGATACAAAAGCAATAAACAAAAGAAGTCAACTCTATCTCTAAATGTTAGTAAAACCTAGTCAGAAAATGACATTAAAGTGATTCTACTCACAATAACATCAAAAGATAAAATACAACAAAACAAAATATTTAGGGATTAAATTTAGAAAACAAGCACAAAGAGCCATGACAGAACTTTCTGGATTGGTAGAAAAGCTTTAAATTAAAACATGGCATACAACTGTAATAACTTGCTAAGGATCACCAAACTATGTATTATATTTTTTGTAGTAGAGGGATTGAACCCAAGGCCTTTGCAATGAGCTATAACCACAGCTCCCTTTGTATTTTTAATTTTGAGAGAGGGTCTCACTAAGTCACTAAGTTGTCTAGGCTGGGCTCAAATTTGAATTCTCCTGCCTCAGCCTTTGATACTGGAACTACATGCATGTGCCATCACTTCCAGCTCACAATGGTAAATTTTATGGTATGTTAATTACATGTCAAGAATGCTTACTACAAGTATACAGAGAAAAAGTGTGTTATCTTTGTATTTTCACAATTAAAAAGGGTATGAAATTATTGGCACATGCAGACAATCAAAATTATGCACCAAAATGTGGGAGAAGTATTTGTGAAGCTTATTAATCAATTAGTAAATAAAAATAATTTATCTTTTCTGCACTATGTAGTATCTATGAACACTAACATTTTTTTCTTTCTAAATAAATGCTTGCCTTACTTTCACTTATAATTTGTCTTTTTTAAAAAAAAGAGAGCAAGATCTTTAAAACTGTTTAACTTGGCATGGTGGTGCACACCTGTAATCCCAGCACTTGGAAAGTTGAGGTAGGAAGATTGTTGTGAGCTTGAGACCAGCCTAGGCTACAAAGTGAGCTCAAGCCCAGGCTAAACTGCACAGCAAGACCCTGTCTCAAAATAGATAAGTAAATTAATTAATTAAATAAAATTGTATAAATCTGAATCTCACAAAATCCACCTCTGCTCTGACCCCTGTTCCTTAGTCTCTGTTTCTAGTGGGAGCCACTTTCACTGGTTTATTATATAGCATTCCAGAGATAATCTAAGTAAACAACCATAACACAATCTGAATTAACAATAACGTAACAGTTAATATAGCCTTTCTATGGATAAAGAAGTACTCTAAGGATTTTTTACTTATTAAGTAATTTAATCATACAGCAATACTGTGAGACAGATACACTTTTATCCCATTTTATAGATGAGAGCACTGAAGCACTGTAACACAACTTGCCTACAGCAAGTTTCAAATCTAGGCCGTCTAGTGGCCGAATCTGTACACACTAATGACTGCAAAAAACCACTTGTCACAATGGAGTCCTATTGTACCATAAGGAAGGATAAACTAGGGTCATTTGTAGGAAAATGGTTAGACCTTGCAACCATAATGTTAAATGAAATAAATCAGAAATACAAGTTTAAATAGCTCATCACTTCTCTTATATGAAAAACCCAAAATATACATAAAGAACAAAGTAAAAGGCAGATATAGGTAACTGGCATATAGCTCTTTTATTTTTATTTATTTATTTATTTATTTGGTACCAGGACTCAAACTCAGGACTTTGTGCTTGCCAGGCAGGCGCTGTGCTGCTGAGCTATATCTCAGGCTCTACAAGGCTCATAAATGGGAGGGGGGGACAAGAGCTGGAGGGAGGGGGTGGGGCAAAGGGAAGAAAAAGAATGAAGGTGTGTTACATACATGTATCAGCTCCCCGGGAGGAATTTAATGATTATGTGCTACAAACATATACTAACAAAACAGAAAACTATAAGAAAATACAGTAATTGCCTCTCAATAAAGACATAGGTGTGGGGAGTGTGTTGCGGTGGGGAAGGGAGGTGTTACAGTGTACAGCTTCGTTGTTGTATACCTATTACATAGAGCTTTCTATACTGCGTTTTCTTTTTTTTTTTTTAATTTTATTTTAAAGACAAAAGAATGGAGACATATGAACCAGAAAAGCCATAAACAATACAGAAAATACAAAGTTATACAGAATATAGTAGGGAATTAGAAATGGATGTTGTATTACAAAGTTATCTTCACATTAGTTAATACAAAAACATTAAAGGAAATATCAAATTATAGATAAGATAGCAGGGAATTTGCACTGGATGCTGTATAATATAAAGTTATCTTCATTTCTGCTAATACAAAAACGATTGAGGAAATACAGAATTATAGAGAACATAGAAGGGAATTAGCTCTGGATGCTG
>PVLD010008414.1:0-10866 GCA_004027595.1 Dinomys branickii
GTCTGACTAAATTTGCATGTCTGTATATGGGTCCATACATCTACAATTCGAAGATATCAATGGATAAAGCAACAACTACTGTTGAGACCATATCACCTTGTCTATAGATTAGTAGTGATTGTACTATTTTCTATGATAATGGGTGTCTGTTTGTCAATATGTTTTTGTACTTCTATGTTTCTAAAATAAAAAAAAAAAAGAAAAAAAAAGATTAAAAGGCTGGTAGATTTTTTTTCTTCTCAGTAAGTGTTATTTTATTCTATTCTTGTTTGACCAGTATATAGGGAAAAATCATATATAATTCTTATTGTTCTTCCATAGTAAGTTTTTTTGCCTTCTGTCTTCTCTTGGGATTTTTGTCTTTGACTTTGTGCAATTTATAAATACTATGTCTACTACATAGGACTGTTGTTTTTGCAGGGCTGGTTTCTTATTTTAGGCAGAGTGTTTCTGCATTCATCTTGCTTAGTATTCTCTGAGCTTACCGGCTCTTTGGTGTTTGACATTAATTTAATTTTCAATTAATATTGCTTCAAGTATGTCTTCTGTCTTACTTTTCCTCCTCCACCTGATATTCCTGTTGCTCATGTTACACCTTTTTTTGGTACTAGAAATCGAACTTAGGACCTCACACTTGCCAGGCAGGCTCTGTACTACTGAGCTGCATCCCCAGCTTGTTACATCTTTTGTAGTGCCACAGTTCTTCCACATTCTGTGTTGTTAAAGCCTTTCTGCTTTTGAAAGTTTTGAGGGTTTACATATTAGGATATTCTCAAGCTCAGAGATATTTTCTTCAGGCACATCCAGTCTACTAATAAGCCCATTAAAGACATTCTGTATTTCTGTTAAGTGTTTCTAGTGCCTGGCAGTCTTTTCTCAGAATTTTCTCTCTACATTTACACTGCCTATCACCTGTTCTTGCCCCCTGTCTACTTTATCCACAGTTGTCTTAAATTCTCAGTGAGGTATCAAACATTCAAGGTAAAATCTTACTTTTCCCTGTCTCACACACTACTATTAAGGGAAACGTTCAACAAGAAAATGTAGGTACTGGCCCAGTATGTTGGGACTTTGGGCAGTGAAAATGTATATATAGTAGAAAAATCTTACATTGACAGGATCATCTGGAAATAATCCAATGTAAATGTAAAATGGTGATGATAAATACTAGCGGTAGCTACTACCTAGTTCATCTAAGTAAAACCTTATGGCCAGACTCAAACAATTTATCTTTATAATTACTGTATTTGGGAGTCAAGATCTGTGAAGCATCTCTAATTCAAACTTAAGATATATGCTTTTACCATTTTCAGAGAAGTAAGAAAATCACATGGGTTCTGTCAGTAACCTTTGTCTTGTGTCTATACCTCCAGGGTTTTTGTATGATATAAAGGACATGAAAAGGATTCTGTTACTTCTATCAAATCAGTGTCATATCTTTAAGTAAAAGTAATATACACTTAACTCTGCACTTTTTAAAACATTTCTAAGAAATATTTTCATCAGTAAATCATATTCTTTTTTTACCCAAACAAATCTGCAAGTTATTATATATCATCACTCTTCTCCGCTCATTTTTTCATTCTTACACAGACTTGATACAGATTAGTTTAATAGGAAAAATAAATTCTACTATGCTTGATATATTTAACAAAAATTACTCTTTTGTGAACCTCACACTTACTAATGATGCAATATCATTTAGAATCACTCAAAAACACCAAACATTTAGCTATAAGTCTAATTAAACATGCACAAGACTTCTGTTGAAAGTCTTTACAAAATAAACCAAAAAAAGAATCTAGCACAAAAATTTAATATAACCCAAATCAAAATCCCAAAATATTTTTAGATACAGAAAGGATTATTCTAAAATTTGTATGGAAAGACAAAGGGACAGACATGTGGATCAATCAAACAGAATAGGCCTAACATGATAATGAAAAGTTTTTTGTGAAAGTGCAAAAGCAATTCAACAGAGAAAGGACAGTCTGCCTTCTCAACAAATGGTGTGGAAGCAAATGATATCATAAGCAAGTAAAGGAACCTTGACCCAAGGAGCTCTGATCTGACTTCAAACCCTATACAAAAATTAACTCGAAATAGAACATAGCTGTAAATGTATAACATTAAACCGTACAACTCCTAGGAAAAAAAGATGAAAACCTTCAGGACCTAGAACATGATGAAAAGTTCTTAGGCATGATTCTAAAAATGCAATGCACAAAAGAACAAAAATTACTAAATTAGGCTTCACCAAAATTTAGAACTTTTGCTCTGTGAAAGAGGATAAAAGGTCAAGCTAAAGGCTAGGAGAAAATATTTGCAAAGCATGTATCTGACAAGAAGATTCATACATAGGCTATATTAAGAACCCTCGAAGCTCAATAGTAACAAACCAAACAATCCAGTTAGAAAGTAGGCAAAAGAGACAAAACACTATGCAGAAGAAATTATAAGGATGGCATACAAGCACATGAAAAGATACTCAACTTCAGCAACCACTAGGGAAGTGCATGGTGAGACTACATGGACAATAACTGTTACACAGGCTATTAGAACAGCAAAAATAAAGATCAGTGTCAAATGTTAATGAGGATATAGGGAAACTTTTTATCTCTTAGAAAGAGCAGGTCACTGTGATGCTATCTGGTCACTATGATGCATATTTTAAGAATCAGTACCCAACTGACAAGTCATTCTGCCTCTGTACTTCCTGCTTGCTTATCCCATATAAATCCTAGACCAAAAGAGATTGGGGCCTGATATTGTGGGGATGATTCCAATCAGTGCCCATCTACATAAATAAATCTGTCTCTAAATTCTGGGTGTCATTTCAGTATTTCTATTGCCATTGCCTCTGATGCACTGCCCAGGAAGACTAAACATGTTGACCTCTTTGGTCACCAATTATGGCCCTCACAGATGAAGCTAGGATCTTTCCAAGTCCTGATTGGAAGGACTGTCCTCGAGATTTCTTGAGTCCCCTCAGAGGTTGGGAGGAGGATTCCCAGCTTCCCACTTCAGTGGCTCACATTGGATCTCAAAGATGGGAGAATGCAATCTGTCTGCCTGTTTGCCTGCTTGATTCCAGTAACACCCCTTGGGGGCACCCCAGTTACTCTGTCAGTCCTGCTCAGCTCAAGCAAAAGGGGAGTCTGATCAACTCTCATTAATTAGAACCATACTCAAGGGAAGGGGATTGGAGTGTTTCACCTCTCAGTGCCTACTGAATGAATGTGTGTGAGCTGAATGGACAGCATAAGCAATAGGCTGCTCTGTCTGTGCACCATGACTGGGAAGCACTGGTCACGGTGGCTGATTGGGCCTCACCTGCGGTTCCAGGGTGATCAACATATGCCATAATGGAGTCCTTGTACCCTCCTTACTTATTCGCACCTATGTCCCTGAGAGGGGTGTGGCGAGGCATGCATCTGAATGGTCTCTCTGAGATAAGAGCTACGGACACAAAATAAAATGCCCCCTCCATCTTCAAGACACAAAGAAACCTGATACCAGGCCTACCTCAATCTGAACCTCTCTTCGCCCTGTTGGGCCTGGATGGATAGGACAGACTAAACTGTATCAAACTTGGCCCCCAAGAGCCTTCAGTCATTGTAAAAATCAGGGGCAACCGGTAACTTTCCTGGTTGACAACTTTACCCAGTGCTCCCAAAAGATCAGAGTCAGACCTGCCCCCACCATTTGTTCTGCAAGTTCAAGCTGCAGCACTGGCACCTGTAACCCTGTAGCCAGCTCAGGCCTCAGCGTCTGTGTAACTGGTCCTGACTTCATGCAATATAGTGGACTCTCTCCATTTAAAAATACACAGATAGATTACACAGATATAAAACATAACCCTACAGAAACAGCTTATAACCAGTTAAAAGACCAGCTTTGCCTGTAGATGTACATATAACCCATACATATAACCTACACACACATATAACCCAGATGCATATTAACTACTTCTACTACTTCAGAAACCCAGTCTTAGATATGCTGGAGAGTTTACCTGGACAGCTCTTCTGGGACTCACGCTGAAGAGAAAATGCACGGAGAGCCCTGCTCTGGTCAGTCCAGATGCTGAGCAGTGCACGCACGACTGAAGCCTGATGACACCGTTCACGGGATTGCTCTATACCTCAATGTATTAGTCCCTTGACTTTTGTGCCTTTTCCAGCTGCCTGCCCCAGTCCTTGCTTTGCCTTAGCTCTATGGATGATTGCTCCGAGAGAATAGAAAATAACCCGTAAGGCCCTTACAAATCATGAAGATTCGAGGAGCATCCAAAGTACACTGGACACTCTCCCCTAGATCAGAGTAACTGCTTCACTCCCTTGTCAGAGTCCACAAAGGGAGAAACTCTATAATAAGGGAAACAAACTCCTGGTGGGAATTTTCAGTCTTGGGGACCTTGGCTAGAACCCATCCTAGGACCCCTGACAGCCCCAATGTTATTTCTTCTCAGTGTCTCAGAAGATCACATGTAATATGCCCAGCAAAGATTTGCCAGGGAAACTAAAAGGGGATAAATGCGGCAAAGATTACTCCCCAGCCAGTAGAGTTCAGTTTCTTAGTTATCCACATAGTATTTCCTGTTCCAGTTCTGGTTGTTCCTGTCTCTTAGAAACAGCTGGTCACTCACTATGATGTACACTGCATAAACCAGTTCCCAACTGACAGGCCATCCTGCCTCTGTTCTTCCTGTCCATTATAAGCCCTAGGGGACCAGAGATCAGGGCCTGATATTTTGAGAATGATCCCAATCAGTGCCCGCTAATGTAAATAAATCTGCCTCCAAATCCTGGGTGTTATTTTGGTGTTTCTGCTTGCCACTGCAGTTTAACTGTTTTAGAAAATAGTTTAATAGCTTCTTAAAAATCTAAATATATACTTTCCAGTCAACCCAACAATTGTATTTCTGGCATTTATCTCAAAGCAATGAAAACTTGGGTCCAAACAAAAATCTGTATATTACTGTCCATAGTAACTTAGTTGTAATAGCGTAAAGCTGGAAAGAACAAAATTGTCCCATAAAACATAGGTAAACAAGCTATGATACACAAGTACCATGAAATACCATTCAGCAATAAAAAGAATACTTGAAACAATGTGCATGGTCCTCATGGATCCTGTGCTGAGTGGAAAACAAATCTCTGAAGTTCATATATGATTCCATTTATGTGTCATTCCTAAAGAGACAGAGATGAGGAACATACTAGTCACAGCCAGGGACCACAGATTTCAGGGGGTAACAAGGGTATAGCCAAAGTGAGTATTCTGGTAGTAGACTGATTATCTTGACTGCTGTGGTAGTTATACAAATCCACACATATGATAAAATGAACTAACGTAGGAACACATATTCTACCAATGTCAACTTCCTAGTTTTTATTTTGTACTACTGCTACATAACAGGTAAACCATGGGAAAACCATGTACAGGATATACAGAATCTTTGCAACTTGAGTCCATAATTACATCCGAATAAAGTATTTAACACTAATGTATAAAGGAGTAATTTTTTTCAAAATTATTTTCTAGGATACTTTAAGAAAAAAACTGGAAGACTGTTTAATAAATAAAAACAGAATTAAAGTGTGAGCCTTTAGGGAAATCTGAAGGTTTCTTTAATATTCTCTTGTTATTACTGAAAAGAGCAGAGTGAAAGCACAGGATACTCCATCCCTAGGCAAGTAAGGTGTTGTAAAGATGGTGTCCTTGGCTAAAGACACCAGTGAGTCATAGGTTCTAGAAGAGTTCTCAAAGCGCTGACAATGGTGACTTTGTCATTACCCTCTTAGGGTGCCCTTAGGAGTATAAACTGGTACAAACTTTATGGAGAACACTATATCCAGAGTCTTTACAAAGTTACAAATGTTTTTACCCTTTGGTCTAGAAATACAGACCATTATAACCAGCCTGGGAAGGAAAAAAAAAAGTATATACAGGATACCTAGTAATGCTATGGGTGTTTCCTGAAACTATTATTTCAGATCTATATTTATGAGTATGTATGTGCATACTGGATCACAGCATAAAATGTATTTCTTACTATACAGGCTGTGATCAAGAAAGTTTGGAAGCTACCATTTCAGCTCTAAAAACAAAATCTAAGGCAAAGACAGCATGCTGACACTGAGAAGAGAGGCACAATATCAGGACAGGAAGAGTGTGTGAAAGGAACGTAAGGTCAACAAGGAAACAAGGCAAACAACAGTACACTGCCGAGCTTCTGCAGGCACAAGACGATGAGGCCTAACGGTGGTGGATGCAGGCAGGTGAGAGAAAGGGTGAGAACTTATCCAACCAGTACCAAAGAGCAGATGGAAAATACTTACCAAAGTTTGCACACAGGTGTTAAATTTTTAGAGAAATTCCAGATATTTCCTATTTCCTCATGACATAATTTGTTTGTTTTATAACAGACTGGCTATAGGTACTCATTCTGTCCCTCACTTCAAAGAACTACACCAGTGCTATGGTCTGAATGTGTGTGCAGCCCACCATTCTTCTACTGAAACTTAATCCCCAATGTATTAATCAGTGGGACTTTGAGGAGTGACGGCTCCAACTAATGGGATTACTGCCCTTACAAGAAGGGCCAAGAAAGCTTATTCTACTTTTCTTCATGTGAGAAGGCCAGAAGGTACCACCTTGGAAGCAGAAAATGAGCCTCCTACCCCAAGACAGTGAATCTGCTGGCACCTTAATTTTGGGCCTCCCAGCCTCCAAAATTGTGTACAATAATTTTTTTTAAAATTTATAAATTACACATATCATTGAGACATGTCTTGTGCTGCATACCTGTAGTCCCAGCACTCTGAAAGCGAAAGGCAGGAAGACTACAAGTTCAGGCCCACCTTGGGCAAATTAGTGAGTGACTCCATCCAAAAACTGAAAAGAATTTTTCAGAAAGGCTGGGATTGTAGCTCAGTGTGTAGTTAGTTCAATCTCCAGTACTTTCCTGGCCCCCAGTACTGGGGTAAAATTACTCAGACCAACGTACTTTGTTATAGCAGCCGAATGGATTAAGACAACAAAGTTTTAAGCAGTAATTCCAGCGATTTTCAACAATGAATCTGTCTGGTGTTCGATGAGTATCCTCATGTCAATGAATTTTCTTCTTCCAATCTGTTCCCACTCTCTCCAATACTTCTCACTAGAGTCCTACACCTGCAACTTACTTTGTGTATAGGACAGTTTTTCACACAGCAGGATTTGCAAATCTCAGATGGTAATGAACAGTATGTGGTACAGATCTTGAGAACAAACTTCACTGAACAACACTCTTTGAGTGGGATCACTGCACAGTCTTCAACAGTGACTGGGGGTTGGACTGGGGGTGAAGGGGTGCTCACATCTGCCAAAGTAAAGGAAGTACTTCTGGCCAACAAGCTCCAGCAAGAATTATGGAGTTCACAACTCTTAGGCAGAGTCCTCACCTTTCCCTACATGTGCCCTGACTCAGATGCAGCAGGCCTGTATCACAGCTGTGTGGAGATGGCAGAGTGGTGAGCAACAGAGGAAGAGCCTGAGAGCTCCATTGAGATATGAGGAAAAAGGAGGGAAGCAGGTCCCCAGGACTCGGGAAGGGCCTGAAGTGAGAACTGAAGCCCATGGGCACAGAAAAGAGAAACTTCAACAAAGAAGGAGGAGGTAGCAGGCTCCATGAGACAGGACTTACTGCACAGGAGGAGTGATTCCAATCTGTGGACACACGGTGACTGCTGGCAAAGCAAGAGGCCTCCATGGAGACATGCAGCAACAGAAGGGAGCAGTGAATGTGAAGGACTGCATTAGCTAGGGGTGAGTGCTGAGTTGTCCTGTGGGAGAGACACTAGCTGGGAACCATCCTGGAGGGAGCCAACTGAGCTAAGAACTCACAACAACTGCTGGGTCCATCTAGCAGCTTCCAGCTGAGTTCAAGGTCACAGAAGGTGCACTCATGGCAGCAGGCTGAATGGGTCTGGGTTCAGCCTCATGGCCAGAGTGCAGCCTGAACTTCAGGGAAAATAAAGATGCACACTTGTAGAGATTATCCACTATCCTGCCATACAGCTACGGCTGGCTTGCTGGGATAAACCAACAAATATCTGGACTCTGTCTCCACACACAATTACTAGGGGCAGAAGAGACAAACCTGGAAGTGGATCTCACTCTCTCACTTGTTTTTTTTCTTCTCCCTCATTGTTTGATCTTATTTATATGAGTGTGAATATGGCTTCCGGTTTCTTTGTGGTTGCTGTTCTGTTCTCCCTTTTATTTCTTCCTTCTCTTCCCTGCCTGTTTTCTATACCAGTTTCCCAAAGTCTGCATGATCCCCCTTTGTCCCCCAGCCTTCTTCTCTTTTTCTTCTCCTACCTATTTTTTTCCTAATCCTTTTAAAATTTCTCCCTTGAGGATAAAATTGACATACTGAGGACTTACTGGTTTAATAATTTTCTGGTTTGTTTCAGATTTTGTTATATAACCACAAATCTAGTTCACATGATTAAAAGTGACAAATTAACGGTTACCACATTTTGTCATTTTCTATGGTGTATTTGATGCTATTGTTATTGCTGATTGTACCACTTTAAGCCAAAATAATATAATTGTTCCAACCAGCTGTTCTTGGTATTCCCAAACTGAGATTGCCTAAGGATTACAGAAAATACTGTGGGCCAGTGCCAAAGAACCAAAGGACTGGGCCAAGCAGGCAGCAACTTCTCATTCCCAGCAAGCTGAAGAGGGAGAATTCTGAAACAGACTCAAAACCCCCAAACCAGCTGCACCTGGAAGACACTTCTGAGAAGTAGTCATTTCCTAAGACTTCTAAATACTAGCAAAAAGCAAACTCACCATAGGCAATTTACAAGCATCAACTCAGGAATTAAACTAAAAAAAAAGAAAGAAAGAAAATGAGAAGACACTTAAACAGGATGCTCAAACATCCAGTTCACTAAAGGAAAACAACAGGAGTAACAAGGTGGGACAACCCAAAAGCCACTCACCTGGCCTCTCTGAAGGGGTGACAACAAAGCAACTGAATGAAGCTCTAGAGAAAACAAATTAAATCTACTGAGATGATGACCACAATGAAAACTATGCATAGTGACTCTAAAGCAGATACAGGTAAGAATGAGGACCTTAAGAAAACGAATGCCCAACATAGGAAAGAAATGGAATCCATAAGACAGATTCAAGCAGATATCCAGCAGACTAAAAATTCCACTGTTAGTATTTGCAGCAGAATGAGCCAATGTGAGAACAAAATGTCAAATACAGAAAACAGGTGTGCAATGAGTGATGATGAAAAGATTTCTTAAAAATAACAAGGGACCATGAGAAATCAATCCAGCAGTTGCTAAATGATGCAAAGAATAACATAAAACTGATCAAAGTCGGTGAAAAGGCAGGAAATAGCACAAATGATATTTAAAAGATACCTGCTCACAGATGTTGTGGCAGAAAACTTCCCAAGCAAGGAAAAAGAATTTGACATACAAATAAATGAGTCATACAGAACTCCAATTAGCCATGATAAAAAAAACTACAGCCAGACATAACATAGTCAAGCTTCCAGAAATCCAGCACAAGAATAGAATATTAAAAAGTGGTTAGGGAAAAGAAACAAATCAGCTATAAAGGAAAGCCCATCAGAATCACAGCTGACTTCTCAGCACAAACCCTCAAGTCAAGGAATGAAGTATTTTAAGCCCTAAAGGAAAAAAACCTTCTACCCAGATTGATGTACCCTGCAAAATTATCTTTCAAAATCACCGGAAATAAGATATTTCCATGACAAAGAACACCTGAGACAATTCATGAACACCAAACTGGCACTCCAAAAGGTTCTGAAGGATACTCTACAGAGAGATAACAAGGACTACAACTCCATGAACCCCAACAGAAGGAATCTACCTGACAACATAAACAAACAGAGGGCGAAAGGAGGAGGGGAGCCAACAACGGTAGCATCCAAAAAACTGAAATACGTAGGAATCCATCTAATAAAAGAAGTAAAAGAATTCCACATTAAAAATCACAGTACTCTACAGAAAGAGACTGAGGAAGGTATCAGAAAATTCAAAGATATCCCTCGCTCTTGGATAGCAAGAGCCAACACAATGAAAATGATCATACTTTTTAAACTTTATACAGATTTAATGCAATTCTGGTCAAGATTACAACAGCATTAGAGAAAACAGTCCTAAAATTCATTTGGAACTAGAAGAGACCTAGAATAGCAAAGGCAATTCTGGGCAGCAAAGGCAAGGCAGGGGCATCACAATCTTTGACTTAAAATTATACTATAAAGCTACTGTGATAAAGCAGCATGGTACAGGCAAAAAAAAAAAGTGACCCAAGGATCAATGGAACAGATTAGAAAATGCAGAAACAACTCCAGACATACCTAGCCACCTTATCTTTGATAAAAGTACCAAACCCCTTCACTGGAAGAAAGACAGCTTCTTTAGGAAATGGTGCTGGAAACACTGGCTTTCCACATGCCAAAGATTAAAACTGGACCCAAACCTCTCACCATGCACTAAACTAAAATTGAAATGGCTCAAATATGTAAACTTTACAGCAGAGACACTAAATCTGCTGCAGATAGAATAGGCAGAAGTCTTGAGGACACTGGTGCTGGCCAAGACTCTGAACAGAACTCCAACTACACAGGAGCTACCACAAAGAATCGACAACCAGGACCTCCTCTTACAATAAGCCTGCACACAGCAAGAGAAACCACCAGAGGAGTGAAGACAACCTATAGATGGGAAAGAACGTCTGCCAGCTGTTTCTCAAAGGACTACTGTTTAGAATACATAAAGAACTAAACAAAAAAAATCAGATCCTCCCCATTTAAAGACCTAA